>JANAVB010042617.1:3872942-4157787 GCA_029216955.1 Iris pallida
TCCGTATCATACTCGTCTACAGTTATGTTTCCTTGCCCGAGGTTGAAAAACTGATCGAAGAGTGCCTTTAACAGTGTCGGGGAGTACTTTGCCTCAAAATACTCGAGAAATTGCTTCCAAGTCTTGTTCTTGCCAACTTTATGCTCTTTTGAGTCCCACCAATGATAAGCATTCCCCTCCATCTGAGTCCTTATGACAGTCGTCCATAGGTTGGCAGGCAGCTGAGATGCCTCCAAAAGCTTCTGTGTGTTGACCATCCATTCAGTGACCTCCTCTGGGCTCTCCCGACCATTAAAAGGCTTTGGGTTCATCTCACAATATCTTTTGACAGTGCCTATCGGCTGAGCTGGTACTGATACTGATGTATGTATTCTCTCTAGGATCGTCATCATGCTCTGCCTCAAAACTTTGATCTATTGCCACTATGCATGCATCATCGCCTGAAAGAACTAGAACATATCCAATTGTCCCTCCTGCACCTGGGGAGCAAATGGCACGTACGACATCTGAGGTAGAAAAGAAGGCAAAAGAATCTCCTACTGGGTCAGTACCTGTGAAGTATGTCCCTCCTGGTGAGTTGGTGCAGGTTCCACGTGAATCGGTGGAGTCGACGACAAGGTTATGACATATCCCGGGATCTGGTCCGCTGGTGGAGCTGGAGTCCCTGTCGTCATTGGGCTCAGTGTCGAATGCTGGGGCAACGTCATAAGCCGTGCATCCACTGCGCAAATTCATCTCTCTGAAAGAGAAAGAATTCTATTACAAAGGGACAGAAGGAAAAAAGATGCAAGAAAATTAAAAATAGAATACAAGTTGAAGTTCAAAGGCAATAATCAACAAGTGGATAAGATCCTAACACTGCTAATCCTAATCACAGGCTCGTATCGGTACAGTAACATAACTGAAATGATAAATGAGACCTGTATGGGCCACCACTAAAACATGTCACTCTCCAGTTCCAAAATAGAAACTTAGGTCGAGACGATGCCAGCTAATACGATCTGGAATAAGTTTCCAATTTAATGGACTTATCCCAGATGTACTACGTTGTAAATATAACTATACTACACAGGCAATAGGTAACATCTAAATCTCACCCACATGAACAAGAAAAGTAATACTGAAATATGAACTAGAAATAACATATGGTCTGAATAAAATACAACTGAACAGTCTGGTGGGAACAAACCCACGGAGTACAATATTGAATGAAAATACTGAAATATGAAAGATAACTAGTCATGAGCATCGACTAACAAGATAATAATGCTCATAACCGAAACAAAACCATACCCTGAGTCAAAGAAACTCCTCAGGAAACACCTCGTCGTCTTCAGCAATAAGTCTTGTCTCAACTCCCGGTTCGTACACAGTCAGCTGTAAGTGCTAATCTGAATCTCGAAAGGAACCAGGTCCTTAGGGGACAACAAGATACAGAAGAAACATGCCATAAAGTAAATACTAAATAAATATAAAGGGTGAACTAACCAACTAAGTGAATGTACTTTGAAGACAACCCTGGTTCATATGGGTAGGTAAATAAGGATTTTACGTCGAAGTACGGGCCGACGTCGGACCACGAGCTGATGCCCATAACCGGGTAGCACTGGACTCAATGCCCCAAAACCAAAGAAAAGGATGATGTAACTGTCTATCCCATACGCCTACTAATTGTCTTTCCCCGCCCTCGGAAATGTATAAGTCGTATCCACCACTTGAACATTCCGTCTCTCAATGCAAGGTCACAATAACTAGACACAACTTAACCATTCTATGTGCCAGTACATGAGCCCTTTGCATTGGTAGCTAGCCAGATGCGTAAGCCCGTGCCATGGTATGAACTCACTCAGTGCCGTGTCATACTTCGTGTCAAGGTCATGGGAATTATGACTATGATTTCACAACTTAGGGTTTGTCACCTAGGACTAAGTCAAGTACACGAATCTCAATGACAATGCCGTCATCGACTGCACCCGAGGCATCTCTCGAGCACGCAACTAAGTTCACTCTAGCAAGTGCACATAACATAAATATAAATGAATAAAAGCAGTAATACAAGGCAAGGTATACTTTCTTGGAACTTCGAAAAGCGCAAGCAAAGCTCCGGTCCCTCCTGTCTCGATCATGTCATCACGGGGACCTACAAATATAACAACCAAGGCTTACGATACGTTATGTAAACCCACATGATCACGACTTGATCATGAAGCCCTAAAAGTTAAACAACTACATATTTTTAGGTGAGGATTGAATACAAGCGTGTGTACGTCACATGAAGTCTCATATACAATACTCAAGCTATATATATATATATATATATATATATATATATATATATAAACTCATACATAATATTGCATATACGTATATAGGAGATCATAGGATACATATATGCGTTTATATATCGACGTAATATATATATATATATATATATATATATATATATATATATATATATATTTTATATATATATATATATATACACAACTCTAGCACTACTAAGGAATAAAGTTGGTATCCACATGCTATGCTTGCACAACCAAGTACATGGGTATGATTTGAGTCTACTGTGTGTTAATCACTTAGGAAGGAATAATGGGTACATATGTGCACAAGGTTCATATATACATATATATAGGAAGGTGACATGATATATATAGATAAAAATGTGATATGATAAATATATATAAAAAATGTGTGCACAAGGGTTTATACCCAACTCCACCTACTGTTACATTTGATATGTATGTGGAATTCTCATGATTACGGGTTTATATAGGAACCAAAATATCTCATATATATAGAGAGGATTTAGCTAATAGGTGTCACATATACATAACATATATATAGGATTAAAACATGTGTTGTACATATATATGAAACAAATAACAAAGGGAACATGTAGGAACCTACTGCTACCTATATATGACATATGTGTATAGGAGATCAATGTATATTTGTTTTTTGTATATAGGAGATCAATGTGTGTGTATATATATATATATATATATATATATATATATATATATATATATATATATATATATATATATGATCCTACTGTGGGTTATCTATATACATATACTAAAAGTGACTAGGGACATATGGGAACCTACTGTAACATCCAATATGAAGGGAAGCATGAAATACATACTGTGCATTCAACTTTTAAAGCCTACCTCACAAGTTCATTTTTGAATGAACTTTCTCTCAACCGAATTCATACAAGCTCATCTCAAGTTCAACTAAGGAATGACACAAGCATGGATATCATGACCAACATGGAAGAGAAGGAGGAGAGGATTACCTCTGTCGTAGGCATGTACTACGATTGCGTAGGCATGCGAGGGTGGCTTGACGGCATGATAGAGACACGTCACGTCGACGCGGGAAGTCGTCAACGATGAATAATTCGTACTCGGGTCTCGAGCGGCCAAGGGGAGACCTCTGGAGGTGGCTCCTCCCACTTGGAGGGTCGCCAGCCTAGGAGGAAGTCAGCGATGGCTGACATGACGTACGATGGCCGACATGACGTAAGGCGACGTTAGGCGCACGTGCAGTGCCTCGCGGCAACAGCTACATAGTAGTTTGCGCTCTCACGCGGGGCTGCTCTGGCGGCCTGGCAGTGAAGGGGCACCACCCTTGGTTTTCTGCGGGTGGGGAGATGGCATGGCAAATGGCCTAGGCGCACATGCATAGGCACGACGGTGTGGCTGCAGCAAAGTGCAGTTGCGGCTTAGGCATGGCTCGGGGGTAGGGTTTATATGTTAAAGAGGAGGAGAAAAAGAAGATGATAAGGAGTAGATGGTGATGAAGTTAGGGTTTGTGGGTAATTTGATGTGGTCGGCTAGGGGGAAGATGGAGCTACTGTTGTTTGGTTTGAATGAGAGAGAATGAGTTTGATATGTAATAAGAAAAAGTTGGATGTGAGTAGGTAAGTTAGAGAGAGAGAGAGTTTTGAAATCTTCTCTAAAAGTGATGTGTGTTGTTGATGTGTGATTGGTCATGGGGTTGGGTATGTCATACGTGGCGTTTCCAAGGCATCTCTTAGCTTGGCCAAAAGAGGATAATTTGGATGGTGAGGATTTGAATAGGTTTAAATAGGAATTTCTTTCTAACCTTTATGGTTAATAATTTGTCCATTAGGTTTAGGAGTGAGTTTGCTAGTATGTTTGTTGTTTTGTAGGAATGGGATGGTGTTGTGTGTGTAGGTATTCATGAGGGGATGACATAAAGCTTGGGTTTGGTTCATTTGAGTCAGGGTGGGTCAATGTCGGGCATGGTGCGATCAATGGCTTAATTTAAGTTATTTATGATCACGGAAAAATAAGTAGCATGCGGGGGCTCAATTGAATGGGACACAAGTATCAGGTGTGTAGTAGGCTTAATGTAGGTCGTGTCCATATTTTGGGTTGACAGGTTTGGGTCGAAATCTTGTCCTCAATTCGAGTCAAAAAATAAATGTGACTCCGTGGTGTGAATCAAGATCGGGTCTTATATCAGGAAAGTTGTGTGATTAAAATGAAGCAAGATGAGGTGTGTTTGAGTGGGACACAAAGGTCATAGGTGTAGAGTGTCTCAACTAGATCATGCATGTGAAGTTGGTTTTGAGAAAACAACTAGTCTTGTGCTCCTAAATTAAAAGTCACGACAATGTGCATATGTTGATAAAAAATAAAAGTGGGAATTCATTAATAACTTAGAAATTCATAATTAATTATATAAATTCCTAATTAACCCTAATCAATCTTAATTAAAAATAAATCAGCCCTAATCCCCAACTAATCCTAAAATTTTGAAACAGGGGCTTACATTTCTACTATAAGTTAATACCTTATGACACTTATGTAATTATTAGTGTATTTCTTATGCATCTTACAACATCAAAACGACAAAAGATGTTGTAGTTATTGTCTTTTATGGTATCAAAACGATAAATCATTTACATCAAAACATAAACTCTTCTTCTTTACTTCATCTTTTATTACAGAAGCAATTATGGGCTTTACATATTCAATTAAAATGATTAATATAAGTGTTATGTACAAGATAAAGTAGTATCAGTTCACGTGTGTAGGTATCATGCGTAGAGTGTGATGTCAGAGAGTGATATCAGTGTCCAGATGTATCAGGGTGCTTATGAACAGAGGCAGTGTGCCCACTGTGTACAGGGAATAGAGGTATGGTGTTAATCTAAATATATGTAGTGTCTAACACACATATGGCAATGGGATCCCAAATGCAATCACAACAAGTTAGACAACCTTGTCTTCGTAGTTGGAGTATAAATATTTCTAAGGGTTGTAATTTAAGTGTGTAATCCTGGACTCAATAATAAACTCAGAAGAGTGAATAGGAAATGAACCTACAATGTGAGCCCCAAAAAAGTCAGAGCTGGGCTTAAATTAAGGTGCAGCAAGTGAGTGTGTGTGTGTACATGAACCAAAGTGAATCCTGTGCGGAAGCCTTTATGAAGCAAGCAGGAAACTCTGTTACAGTTCCCAGTAATAGAATTTGTAGATATGTGTGGGCATCCAATGTGTGAAAGTGGTGTGTAATATTAGTTTGTGTGTATAACTACAGCAAAAAAAGGTAATTCCTGTAACTAGAAGGTAGAGGGTTATGTGTGTAGTGTTTACATGTGAACAACAGTAATAGAAACAAGTTTGGATTCCTGTGTATATTAATGCAAAACTGTGAATAAGTTGGGTTTAAGAAAATGATTTCTTTGCTTTGGCCAAAAGCTGTAGGACAGGACATGACATGAGATACATGGAAAGAAACAAAATCCGTTGCTAGCTACTCAATAAATAACCATAAAGAACTCTTTGGTAGTTTCCAGTTGAGGCAACTGAGCTACCATTTACATTCTAGTTTCAGCATGTGTGCTTATTTTTATCATTCATCTCATAATGTTATCAGAGTAATATACATTTTATAACTAGGAATTGTTTTATTATCCATCTTTAATCGTTGAAGTCTCTGTGTTATCAAAAACTTGTATATACTACTTGATCAACCATGTATTTTTAAGGACAGTGCTTTAATTGTTGACGTCTCTGTGTTGACATCTTTATATTTTCAAGGATAGTGCTTTCTTTTTTGGTGTAGAAATTTATTTGTGAATATATTTTATCTATCAACCATTTTATTTATATTTTCATGTACAGTGCTTTCCAGGTAAAGTAACATGGTTTCTTGGATTTTTTTTAATTGTAGTGTCGTAGCTTGTTCAGGGACCAATATGCTTGTTGAAGGATCGACTCGCATCTAAGTACTTCCTAGTTGTGATATATCAGAAAAGAGCATTCCTGTGTTCTTGAGTTTTCTAGACGGATTGTAGATATTGTGGAAAAATGTATCTAAATCTATGCATAAATTGAATGATATTTGAATCTTTTTTGAGGTTTTTTAATATCTAAACTCTAGTATGTATCTTTTTGGAAAAATGTAAGATGGTGGGTAGTATATGTATTTTCGGGATTGAATTGAATGATATATTTAATTCAAAATTGAAGTTTAAAATGTTTGTTAAATTTTCTATTTTATGTTGTTTGCTTCAAAATGAATGTCTTGTTTAGTAATGACCATTATTTTTTATAACGTTTTCACAGGTGATATATGTGTGTGTTTGTGCATTACATCTATAATAGTTTAAAAAAGCGTTATAATTAGATTTTATATTTATAACGCTTCGAAATTAAGGGTTATATATTTAACTTATTTACAATGATTTTTGACTTAAGTGTTATATATGTTACTTATATATAACATTTTAGAGGAAAAAAATGTTACATATGAAGGGAGTATTTATAACGTCTTTAGAAAACATTTATAAGAACCTCTTTTATAACGGTTGCTGGCTTAAAAAATGTTATGAAATGTCATTTATGACGGTTTTTAGCTGTCATAAAAATGTTCTTTTTGTTGTAATGAATGTTCCTATGTCAGTAATGCAACAGGCACAACTGATTATCATATAGTCTACTTCTGCACATCAGCCAATTGATACCTTAGAAGCTATTCGAGGCATGAACGCTCGGTCAGATGATATGACTTCAAATAAAGAGCTCCATCAAATGGGAATGTCGCGCCCTTATCCTTCAAAATGGGATGATGTGGTTTGTCCTCTAAAGTACAAACCCCAATCACAGATTCCTTATAATGGAACAGGCTCACCCAGACAGCATTTGACATACTTTTACTCCCAGACCGTTCATATACCAAAGAATGATGCACTTTGGTCTAAATTGTTTTTTGGTACTCTGACGGGAGTAGCTTTAGAATGGTTTTGCAATTTGCCTGATGATTGTATTAAAACCTTCAAAGACTTGGAGAATTGTTCCTTACCAGATTCTACAAAGGGACAGGTGATGTCTCTATGTCGAAGCTTATTGCAACGAAGTAGGATAACAAAGAGCCACCTCATAAATTTATTGAAAGATTTAGGAGATTAGCAATAAAGTTATACCCAGGGATGCCTCAGTCAGTATGAATTCATACCTGTAGGGGTAATTTCTTACCTACAGTCAGATTCTGTATTGGGCCTAAAGATTAAAATGGTTGGCCAGCTTTCATAGCTGCTGCTGAGAAGGGTGAAGAATCCATCCAGGTTTTGCATTTAACCGGGCTCGTCACCGGAAGACAAAGGGAAGCATCCCTAAAACAATACCACTTCTAAAAAAATAACAAAAGGAAGGAGTCCTTTATGGTAGATGTTTTCGCAACTTCTTCCCAGCCCAAATCAAAAGCAACAACTACTCCGAGGCCCAAGCCACACTACACCTTCAATGAAGCCCTCACACTGGACATCTTTTAGGTAATCATGAAGGGCAACAAGTTACAATTACCTCCCCCTCGAAGGCCAGAGGAAGTAGGGCGAACCAATGATCCGAAGTACTATTTATATCACCAGTACTTGCATCACCCTATGAAGGATTGCTATATATTAAAGAATCACATCGAGCAATTACTGGATTCCAAAGCCACCATATTGCATACAGACGAGAAATAAGTATCTGCAAATCTTGTTGCCCTCCAGTTTGGGAATCTCCCTGTGATTGAAGTTCAAGACGGTGTTATACCGATACCAAAGGTGATGTTGCAAGTTGTCAACCTTCTTCCGGTTCATGATCAAACAACCAGACTCGTTCTACTTAATACTCAACGTAGTGAGTTTATGTGGATCTTACATGATCTTCTTCAAGATGGATTCAAAGTCTGCCTATTCTACTTTTAAGGTTCAGGGGAAGAAGAAGAAGAGCAAACCATGCAATATAGTTGATGAAGCTTTAGTTAGGGAAACCAGGTCTGAAAAAGCAAACTTACAAACTTCTAGTCAAAAACAAAATCATAGTTCGATCCCTACTGCTAGTCCATCTGCCATTCCGGCTCTATCTGAATCAAGTCTTTGAAGAAATCTAATCTTCTTGGACTTGACAAACCCTCTTATTTCGATATATTGGCACAGTTTGCCAATACTTTAACTCGGTTATCCATATTCGAGTTGCTCCGTCTCTCCAAATATATATGGAATGCATTAAGTGAAGCATTACAGCATGCAAACTCATATTTGTCCCATATAGCAGAACTCGATGATGATCCTGCGGCTTGTCCCTATTGCCATAGTATGTCAGACAAGATTCCCAGCATAGTTTTTACTCATGAAGATATGTTATTAAAGAACAACCACCATGATAGACCCCTATACTATACAGGGTACATCAGGGCTTCTAAGGTAGACCACATCCATATTGATCCTAACTCATCCGTTAGTGTTATCCTTCAAAGTTTGCTTCAGATATTGGAGATTCTAATGCACAAGTTGTCACCAACCTTCACTACTATCACTGGCTTGAATGCCGGACAAAGTCATCCTCTGGGAAGATCCATCTCAAGGGTCAGATCGAGGATCTTCGGACCGAAGTCACATGCTATGTCATTGATACCAATGTATCATAGAACATTTTGTTAGGACGATCGTAGATATACGAGAATATTCTTATACCTTCTACTCTTCACCAGTATTTCAAATATGTGAACAAAGATGGGGTAGTTTGTAAAAAATTTGCAGATGTTGATCCTTTCAAAGGGGTTGAAGTATACTTCTCTGATGCAAGGCTATATAAACCGCTAGATCAGATGTCGTCTGATGATGAACCATCACATCGGGTGGTAGACAAGAAGAAATACGTTAATGACAAGTCCAAAGAAGCCCCTATTGATCAAACTACTGAATAACCTCTAACCATATATTTAAAAGGCCCAATATAGAAAAAACCAGTCGAAGAGCCCCTAGCCATATATTTGAAAGGGCCTGTTTGGATGGAGCCTGTCAAAACTCCATAGAAGGTTCATACAGGGGGTAGTACACCGTCTGTTGTTGATCTCTGCAAGAACAAAACAAATATCAAGAAAGAGGAGCCTCTAGTAATTGATCTGAGGACGAAGAAGGAGGAACCTCTGGTGATCGACCTAAGGACTACGAAAGATGAACCGTTCATGGTTGACCTTCGTCGAAACAAGCAACCAGTGCAATTGGATAAGCCCCTGGTGATCGATCTAACTCGTGTTGTGATCGCCACATGAGTAAATATTGTAAATAAACCTCCATGTATCAAACTTCCTGAAGATGTTTTCCTGGAAGAAGAAATTATGTAATACCTAATAAAAGAGTTTCTGCTTTTGATTACTTTGGTGTTCCTGAGATTGGTCTAAAAACTGTAGACTCTTTATGTTCACTTATCACGGATACGAAGCTGTCATTGCATGTATCTATTTCTTTTCGAAATAGTACTCCGTGTCTGTTATACGAAGATTCTTATTTTGAAATATTAGCTAGGTCGATTGGCGAGACATCGATCATTTTTGAACGAGCCAAAGTTACTAAAGAAGCTTTAATTGACGATCATAAACCTGATTCTTGTAGAATGCAGCTTTACCATTATACTCCTCAAGCGAAGAATATCATTCAAAAAATGGGCTTTGATTTAGATAGTCAGCAAGGTCATATTTTGGCAAGGGCTGACGTTTGCCGATACGTATCCCAACTCCAAAAGGAGAGCCCCGGGACTATTATTATTGTACTCGTTCTGGCCTAGGGTACATAACTCCTCTAACCACTCCAGAGATCTTAGATAAAGAAGATAGTGAGACACATTCTCATTCTTCTGACTCTTCAGTATGGGATTCAGATAACAGTGTGGGAGCAATATTTAGAGATGTTTTCTTAGCCTACATGGTCTGTGGTTATCAAACAGAGGATAATGATCTTTCTATATATAGAACCTTTCGAAGTAGAGCCTTGGGCTCAACATCTTGAGACCCAATGGGAAATACGGTTTGAACAACGGGAGCCTCCTACCGAAGGTAAAGTTGTCAAATTAATTTAGGTGACTTAGAATCGCCTAAACCAATATTCATTAGAAAAAGTTTATCTAACGAAGATAAACATTCTCTTTTCGAGCTCATTAAAGAGTATATTGATGTGTTTGCTTGGAGTGATTAAGATATGTCTGGACTTGATTTACAAGTCGTAATACATCATCTTAACATACATTCTAATGCTAAAGCGATAAAGCAACAGCAACGGTGGTTCCGTCCAGATATAATGGAAGCTATTGAGACTGAGGTAAAGAAACTCATATACATTGGCTTTGTTCGAGAAGAATAACATCCTGATTGAGTTCCTAATATTGTCCCAGATGTGAAGAAAATATGTATCGATTATCGAGACCATAATCAAGATTGTCCAAAGGATGAATTTCTCTTCCAATCACATATGTTATTATTGATAACACTTGCGGCTTCGAATGTATTTCCTTCATGGATTTGTTTTTCGGCTACAACTAAATTAAAATATTTCCAGCTGATGAGAAGCACACATTCTTTCGAACACCGTTGGGGGTATACTGCTATACGGTGATGCCCTTTGGTTTAACGAATGTTGGAGCTACATAGCAATGCGCCATGAGCATAACTTTTCGTGAACATTTATGAAAAAAGGTGGAATGCTATGTAGACGATATTGCAGTTAAAAGTCGTTCAAAGGGCGATCACCTTCAAGATTTGAGAACGGTGTTCGAATTGATGTGTGTACACCAGCTAAAGATGAATCCAACAAAGTCATTTTTGGGAGTCTCCAGTAGTAAATTTTTGGGATTTGTTATAACTCCAAAGGAAATACATATTGACCCTGACAAAGTTAAAGCTATTCTAGAGATGGATCCCCTAAATAATATTAAAGAACTTCGTGGTATATAAGACAGGTTGGCCTATATTCGCAGATTCATCTCAAATTTGTTCGGACGATGTCGACCCTTCACTCAGTTAATGAAGAAAGAAGTCTCTTTTGTTTGGAATGAAAAATGTCAATAAGCATTCGACGATATTAAATGGTATCTTATCAATCCTTCAATATTAGTGGCTCCAGTTGTGGACAAACCATTCTTGCTATATGTTCATGCAATAGAACATTCTCTCGGTGTGCTATTACCTCAGAAGAATAATAAAGGGCATGAACAAGCTATCTACTACTTGAGCTGTATAATGATCGGTGCAGAGCACAGGAATGACTGGCTTTAATTTTTGCAATCAAAAAGACGTGCCATTATGTAACTGGACAAACTATCAATGTTATATCCAGGGTCAACCCTCTTAGGCCAGGGTTCTCATAAATAAACTAAGCGCACTCAATTCCCGCCTTGCTATTTGGGCAATGCCGCTATCCCCCTATGATATGGTTTATGTACCACAGAAGGGAGTTAAAGGTCAAGCTCTGGCTGATTTCCTAGCTACACACCCGATAGCAGAAACTTTTAAACTTTATTATAAAATTCTGGATGAGGTATTAGAGTCTAATACAACAACAAAAAAGTCTATTTAGAGAATGTTCTTCGATGGAGCATCAAGAACTAGTCCCAAAGGTAATATCGTAGCAGGAGTGGGGGTAGTATTGATATCTCTTGACAATCTAGTAATCTATCGTGCTTATTCTCTTTTGGAGCCTTGTTCCAGTAATATTGCAGAGTATAATGCTTCACTTATTGGACTTCAGTTGGCTAAACAGGTGGGGGTAGATTATCTGGAAGCTTATGGTGATTCCAAGTTGATAGTCACCTAAGTTCGAGGAGAATATGATGTTCGTCTTGAACATCTTATTCTTGAAGCAGACGCTCTAGCAGGTTTGGCAGCATCACTTGCTACCCCAATCAATACCCAGAAATCGATCACAGTCATTGGTCAAAATTATTCTTTACTAAAAATAATCTGGATATTCATCAGAGCTATTCAGCAACAGCGAACGTTGATTTTAAATATTGGAGATTTCTATTTACTGAATACGCTATTTATGGAATTCTTCCCGACGACCCAAAAGAGGCTTTTCAATAGAGAGACGTTCTCTCCGCTTCTTTTATAATACAGCTACTAAAATATTGTATCGAAGATCATATGATGGGTTACTTCTACGGTGTTTATCTGAGGAAGAAGCTAAACAGGCCCTTCATGAAGTTCACGATGATACTAGTGGTGCCTATCAGCTTGGTCTAAAATTACATGATCGATTAAGGCGTTTGGGTTATTATTGGCCCACTATGGTGGCTGATGCCGTAGATCAGACAAGAAAATATAAGACTTGTCAAATCCATGCATACTTCATACATTAACCTTCAGAATTTTTGAATCTGACGGCCACGTCGTGGCCTTTCGAAGCTTGGGGAATGTATATCATTGGACCAATCAGTCCTCTTTCCTTTAGAGGATATCGATTTATCCTAGCAATAACTGATTACTTTTTTAAATGGACGAAAGCTATACCACTTATTAAAGTGAAAACTTCAAATGTCATCAGTTTCATCAAGCATCATGCTATCTATTATTTTGGACTACCTCGAAGGATTGTCATGATAATGGCCTACAATTCGTGAGCAATGAATTTTATTGGTTTTGTAAGAAAAATCGGATCCATAATGTACCCTCTATAGCCTACAATACTACGACTAATGGTTTGGCTGAAGCTTTCACAAAACTATTATTAAGTAACTCAAGAAGTTTGATTCATCTAACAAATGTAATTGGACTAAAAAACTTGGTAAATGTCTTTAGGCATACCACACTACAGTACGGACTCCAACCGGTACAATGCCATTTTCTTTGGTCTACGAAACTGAAGCAGATCTTCCTCTAGAGATTTAAATCCCTTCTCTCTGAATCGCTATATCCAATGAGTTAACAGTTGAAGAGAATAACCGTCTACGGTTACAAGGGTTGGAAGTACTCGATGAGAAATGACTCATGGCTCAACAATGGATTGAGTTATATTAAGCCCTCATCTCCAAAGATTTCAACAAGAAGGTAAAGGAGCATGTTTTTTAAGTCGGCGACCTAGTTCTTTCAGTAAGAAGGCCTATAGTGATGATACATAAAAGCAAAGGGAAATTTATAGCTAAATGGAAAGGACCTTTTATTTTCGGATCAGTATATTCGAATGGAGCATACAGGCTAGCATTGTCTAATGGTGATCTACTGATGATGCCTATTAATGCCAAATTCTTGAAGAAGTATTATGTCTAAATTATAGTATACGCTAACTTGTATTCCCCAGCAAGTCTTTTACAGTGCTTTACATTTTCTTTCTAGAATAAGGAATACTCTATACCCTATGTTTTGAACCATTATTTTTATTCCAGCAGTTCTGGATAAGTTATAAATAATAGGTCCTCACAAATTCTCCAGCGAAATTATTCTCAATTCTTACGAAACTTTCTTGTAAGAAATTTTTTCTAGACAATCTCTCTAAATTTTTAAAGTCGTCATTAAAGCCAAGTTGCTTGAAGGACATCTTATTTCAATTCCCTAGCTGGAGTCAGAATAATTTATTTGTCAAAAGAATGTTTATGTGCATATTACCTTTGAATTATTCTACGGCACCTACCTTCTATAGAGATTTATAAATTGGCCAAGTCCATATTACCTCTGAGCAAATTTACTCCGAAAAGAATATTCATGTCCCTATTATCTCTGAAATATTCTATATGACTTTCTCTCTATAGAATTCCATAAATTGGCCAAGTCCATATTACCACTGAGCGAATTTATCCAGAAATGACTATCAAGTCCATATTACCTCTGATATAGTTTCTGATCATATCATATTACTTGCATATAGTCGAGTGCATCATAAGTAATAGGCCCACTAAAGTATACTGGTCACGTTCATTATACCTATGACAAAGTACTTTACTTTATTATCTATACCTAATCAGGTATGCCAAGGATAATAGGTACAATATAACATCTATCATGTCTATATGACCTCTGACAGGGATCAATATTCTATGTCTATTATCTATACCTAATCAGGTATGCCAAGGATAATAGGTCCACTATAACATCTATCATGTCCATATTACCTCTAATAGTGATCAATTTCTATATCAATTATCTATACTTAATTGGGTATGTCATAGATACTAGATCCACAAAATCATGATATTTTTCTATGTCCATATTACCTCTAGAGAAATATCAAAACTCAAATATCTCCAGCAAAATGGAAAAAATTCTTTACTTTTAAAATAAAAAGAAGATACAGGGTATTTCTATTACCAATCAATAAAAGCAACAAAAGAAGAAAAGTAACAAAGCTTTAAAGATTTTTAGGCATTTTACAATGCTTTGTAATCATCATCTTCAAGTTATCTATCACAGATTGCTTCTAGTTAATTGCCCGACGTTTGACTTCAGCTTGCTTGGAAGCATCGTATCTGAAAGGTGTCAGTTCAGCACACTTCCTTCTAGATTGACAAGTTCAAAATCAAGCCACTTAACTTTGTTCATAGCCTCATTTGATTGGGCAGCAAAAACCTTCTGTTTCTTAGTATTGTCAACTAGGGCAGAATCCTCTAAAGCATAGGCGTCCTGAAGGGCTTTGATTTCGATATTAATTTCATCCGTTCGTGTAACATTCCTTTCTTGGTAAGAAGCATACTTGACCGAGAAAGTAGTAATAAATTCATATTCTTTACGAGCTTTGAGAAGTTGGTCTTTAAGAGCCCTTTCCTGATTCACCAAGACAATCTCTTCTTTACATGTAGCATCATTCAGTTAGTTGAGTTCATCACACTCAATTGAAGAGAGATTTCGACGGTGGGCCAGACCAAGGTTTACTACACAGTTCTCGAGTTAGTCAAGTAATATTCTCAAATCCCCAACTACGGTCTCATGACCAGGGAAACTTTCAATTGCTTGAATCATATGGATAGCCAACGTCTTGATGTAGGCAAAAGTAATGTTCCTCTCTACAATTCCTTGAATCCCATTTTTTAGAAAGGAGTAAAAACTCGATACACAAACTTTGGCAATACCCTCCAGATGGGCACCTGTCAGTGGTGTCATTGGCACAATAGTTTTTTAAACTTCTAGCACAGATGAAGGATGAAGAGATTTTCGAATAGCTGTTATGCAAAAGGAAGATTATGTTACTTCAAATAAAAAAATAGGATTCAAATTTTGTGAAGAGATACAATACCTATTTACATGTTACCATCTGTGGATAAATTTGTTACGATTGGCTTTTTGGGTAATATTGTTTGTTCAACGAGCCTCGTAGGCTCTTGATCAATTATCACAGCTTTAACCTGGGATGAAAGTGGAGAGATGGCACTCTCAGTCTTGTCTTGAACCGCTGGATCAATAACTAAAGCTTCAGCGGGAGGTCCACTCGGCATCTATAGACTCGCTTCAATTTCATTAATGTTGCCCAAGTCTATATTTTTGAAAGCTGAGCCACCTTCATCCACTATATCTTTAGACTCAGATGCCACATGAGATTGGACATCTTCATCATCATCCCAGTCCTTCACTGATTCATTTTCTGGTATAGGCTTAGATGGCCCCACGTCGCTCTTATGCAATATCTTAGTTACTTTTGAAGTTACCCTAGCAGGTGAGCTCATAATATTCACACTTTTAGTAGTTTGTTGGAAAAGGGCCCTACGAGAAGACCGCCTCAGAGACATCACTTCTGGTTCTCTGAAGGGAGGATTAATTGGCGGTATAAAAGCAAGTGCCAATTCGTCTAATTCCTTGGCTTTTAAATTTGAGTTTACTTTAGTAAATGGATGAGAATTTTAGTCAATTTTTTGCTTCTTGTGAGCGATCTTCTTCCGACTTGATGTTTTGGGTTTTGTCGGAGACGATTTGTCAATGACCTTTGCTTTCTTTGATAAAGGAGAGGCTTATAGAAGCATGAAAAAGTGCAGGTAGTCAAAAGCGTAGGTGATGTTCTCACTACACCCAATTTCACAAAAGCGTAGGTATACAAACATGCAGACAGACAGTTCAAGCCACAACAAGAAGGTTCATAAAGAGTTCTTTTTCTTAAAATCATGCCTATGAAGGATCTATTGCAGATTCATCATGATGATAAGAAAAATTACTTCTTTTATTAAAATCATGCCTATAAGGATCTATTACAGACTTTATATGATTACATGAAAAAACTAAAAACTCCTAAAGATCTATAATGGGGTTAATCTTCATATTGTTATCTACAATGGGTTTAATCATGCCTACAAGGATCCCGATGCATCGGCTAACTGCGTCGAAAACTACAATCAGCGGTTTCAACACTGGGAAAAGTGAACCCCTGGGCAAGATCCTCCTGAAATACCAAATAGGCGATCTCCAGATTGACGTTACTTGCTACGTCATTGACGCCGATATAAACTAAAACATGCTATTGGGACGACCATGGATTCATGAATACATGATCGTGCCCTCCACTCTCCATCAGTTCATGAAGTATGTAGCCAATGATGGGACTATCAAGACCGAGTTCGCTGACATCGATCCCTTCCGAGGGCTCGAAGCATACTGTACAGATGCGGATCTACACAAATCAGTCCCATGGGACGACGACGCCAATGATTGCGACGACGAGGTAGAAAGCACTGCTATTGCTGAAGAACCATTGAGGGTTCGATTGAGAGGAAAATCTCCCCAAACATCAGCCCCTCTCATCATCAAGCTTCGAGGCAAAGCTTCGACTAGATCATTCTCGATCATGTCAGAGGACAGCCACGAGCCTATACAAATAAGACTTCCCCGAAAGGCTCTGAAGCCAACTCTGAGGTCACACGAAACTTCGACTGCATCCCCCATTTGTATTCAAGCCGAAGCACATTCTTTAGATGATGTAATCCCCCGGGATAAAATTTTGTATTTTATTAATAGGAAGTTGTCTTTGAATTACTCTTGTGCGTATTGGAACACTAGGTATTTCTTAGACAATGCTCTATATATGCTGCAAACATAAGTGACAACCGCCAACCTCGCAAGCCGAGTTGTCCCTTCTCAAGATGCCTACTTCGTAGTTCCAGCAAGAAAGAAGAAGGAGGAACCCATCATCTTCGGCCGATTAGAGCATCCTCAACGACTGACACCGGCAGAACCAGAACCCGATAACGGCAAGATGTAACTCTACCGTTACACTACTCAAGCCAAAAACCTCATTCAGAAAATGGGTTACGACCTGAACAGTAACAGAGGAGTAAAATATGGCAAAAGAACGGCGTCTTCCCTTGTGACTTTGTGCTCCAAAGGAAAAGTTCTAAAACTATTATCAACGCACTCGTTGGGGGTTGGGTTATGTTACACCTACAACAACTTCGGAGAGCTCGGATTTGGTGGCCATGATGCATTCACACTCCTCCAATTCCCCAGCCTGGGACTCTGATACCAGTATCGGCCAGGCCTTCAAGAAGATATTGTCCATTAATATGGCCTTTGCAGATCCCCCAGTCGAGGATGAAGACCAAATACTCGAATACTTCGAGGATGAACCTTGGGCTCAATGCCTAGAATCCTAATGGAAAGGGTGCTTCGAACAGTGTGAACCTCCTACTGAAGACGAAGTCGTCCAAGTCGAGTTAGGAGATGAGGCTTCCCCTAAACCCATCTTCATTAGCAAAAGCTTGACAGGGGAAGACAAAGAATCTCTGATACAGCTTATCTGAGAATACATCGATGTCTTTACATGGAGCTACGAAGATATACCGGGTTTAGACCCACAAGTCGCCATGTACCGTCTCAACATCCTACCCAATGCTAAGCCTGTCAAACAGCATCAGCGACGTTTTCGCCCCAACATCATGGATGCTACCGAGGAAGAGGTCGATAAACTCTTAGGCTGTGTTTTGTAGGAGGAAAAGTGGGAGGAAGGAAAATGGAGGATGGAAAAGTGGAGGAAAGGATTCATTATCTATTGTTTGGTATGGAAGGAAAAGTGAAGGGAAAAAAGTGGAGGGATTATTTTTCCTTCCTAACCTAAGAGAACCAATCACCCCAAAAGTGGAAGGAAAAGTGGAGGAAAAAGTGAAAAATTATACTAATTAACAATTGTACCCCATCTGAATTGTATTATTTAAAAATTATTAATGAAATTAAATGGTAAATATGTGTTTTAGTTGAGGATAGAATTGGTAAAACCCATATTTTTTATTTTTTTCCTTTCACTTTTCTTTCCATACCAAACAAAGAATAATGCATCTCTTCTCTTTTCCATCTTTCCAACCAAACACAAAGGAAGGAAATGATCTTTCCTTTCCATATGGAAGGAAAATGTATCCTTATCTTTTTCTTTCCTTCCACTTTTCCATCCTTACTACCAAACACAGCCTTAGAGAGTGGCTTCATTCGCGAAGAACAACACCCAGATTGGGTGGCCAACATTGTCCCAGTTACTAAGAAAAACGGGAAAATTTGGGTCTGCATAAACATCATGGATCTCAACTCGGCCTGCCCAAAAGACGAGTTTTCTCTCTCGATCATCGACGTGATGATCGACAACACTTGTGGCTTCGAGCGTATGTCCTTTATGGATGGTTTCTCAGGCTACAACCAAATTAAGATGTTTCCTGAAGACGAGAAGCATACTTCATTTTGGACTCCAAAAGGGATATACTATTACATAGTTATGCCCTTCGGATTAAAGATTGCGGGAGCAACATACCAGCGGGCAATGAGCACCATACTCCGCAAGCACCTTCAAAAGACGGTAAGATATTACGTTGATGACATTGTCGTCTAAAGCAAAAAAAATGCCAATCATTTGGACGACTTGAGAAAAGTGTTCGACTTAATGCAAGCACATCAACTGAAGATGAACCCAACCAAGTAATTTTTGGGAGTCTCCAGTGGCAAATTCTTAGGCTTTATCGTCACAGCCAAGGGTATTCATATTGACCCTGAGAAGACTAAGGCGATCTCGGATATGGCTCCTCCGAAGAATCTCCGCGAGCTCCGAGGCCTGCAAGGGCGCTTAGCATATATTAGAAGATTCATAACAAATCTCTCTGGTAGATGTCAACCTTTTCAACAAACTGATGAAGAAAGGGGTTTCTTTCGTCTAGACAGAAGAATGCCAGCGCGCGTTCGATGACATCAAACAGTACCTCAGTAGTCCTCCAGTACTAGTAGCACCAGTCGTGGGGAGACCATTCCTGCTATACGTCCAAGCTATGGACCATTCTCTCAGTGCTTTGCTAGCCCATAAGAGCAATGAAGGCCACGAACAGGCAATTTACTACCTTAGCAGGGCCATGATTGGGGCCGAGCATCGGTATAATCCTGTCGGGAAGGAGTGTCTTGCCCTGCTCTTCGACATCTAGAAGACGCATCATTATGTGTCCGAACAGACGATCCATGTCATCTCCCGAGTCAATCCCCTCAGGGTCCTCATGACCAAGCCAGGGGCCTTGAACTCACGGTTAGCCACATGGGCGATACTTTTGACCCCTTATGATATAGTGTTCGTCCCATGAAAGGCAGTCAAGGGCAAGCATTGGCCTACTTCCTAGCAGCATACCCCGTGCCAGAGACGTCAAAGCTCTATGACGACATCTCTGATGAAGTCAAAGAGTCCAATGTCATCTCAGATAACTCGGTTTAGTCATGACAATACGAAGTCTGGCATAAAGATCTGGTTCCATACCACCAAGTGGCAATCGATATCATCTCTACCATTACAGGGTTCTTTATAGAACATGTACCTCGGTTGCAGAACTTGGAGGCCAACGCACTCGCTAGCCTCGCCGCTTCTCTGGCAGCTCCTGTAGGAACCCAATATACTATCACGATAACGGGCCGGGAGCTGGTTTGCCCGAAGAACAATCTACATATGTGTCTAAGTTACTCAGTACAAATAGACACAAATATGGACGTTTGGGATTGGCAGTTTTCGTTTATAGACTACGCAGTCTATGGGATCCTATCGGAAGACCCGAAGGAAGCTACTTCTGTCAAGAGACGATCTCTTCGGTTCTTCTACGACACAGCTACCAAGATGTTGTATCGTCGTTCAGACGACAGGCTTCTCCTGCGATGTTTATCCAAGATAGAAGTAAAAAAAGCACTAAGGGAGGCACACGATGGCACCTGCGGAGCCCATCATCCTTGTCCTAAGTTGCAAGACCGATTATATCGTATAGGCTACTACTGGTCCACTATGATGGCAGACGTCGTTGATTACGCAAAGAAGTGTCGAGTGTGTCAGTTGCATGCTGACTTCATCCACAGGCCTACGGAGTTCCTGCACCCAACGATGGCCGCCTGGCCATTTGAAGTATGGGGAATGAACATATGAGACTCATCTCACAGTATCGGTATTTATATACGGATACGTATTTTGTATTGTATTTCATATTTTCTTGGTTTTCGGAACACTTTAAAATTTTCCCCAAATTATAGATTTTCTCCTTGACCAGCATACCGACGGTGTACCGATGTATACCGACTGCATACCGCCCGGACACATTTTTCACATTTTAGATATTTTTTATTTCAGATATTTTCATGAATAGTGTTTCCGATATTTTTATGAATAGTATTTTAGATATTTTGATAAATAGTGTTTAGATATTTTCATGAATAGTATAGATGCACCCTATTATCCAATGGATAATTGGTTTTCTTTGGATGGCCATGATTGACTTAGATTGTGACATGGATCATGATCCAATGGTCACGATTAGTTCCCCCTTCTATATATACCTATTGAGTTTCTCTCTCCTCTCTCTTTCCTTCCATCTTCATTTCCTCCTTACTCTCCTTCCTATTCCTCAAGCTTGGGAAAGCTTGGCCTTGAGGCCTAGAGTGTGGTTTCGGAACCCCTCTTGGTGGTGGAGTGGAAGATTAGGCTTGGTTGCTAAAACCTAGACAAGTATATCTTGCTCAAAAGTGATATGACCATATTTTATTTTTGCTTTTCCATAGAAACTAAAGCTTTATTGTTCTACAATATTCTTTTCTAAATTGTTAACATGTTTAGTATATAGCACTTTTGGTTTTGATCGGTGGCATTACGTAGATCTGACTTTCTAGATATAATTTTTGAGTATTTTGAGGTATTTATTTATCAAAACTTTGAATTTGTGAAAACTAATGATTCCATGTTGTAGGAAATTCAATTCTATGTGATTTTGACTTTTGAAAATCTGAATTCTGATTTAAAATAAAAATTTTATGGCCGAAACATGTTTTCGAGTTTTCAAAAATCAACTTTCTGTGATGGTTCGGAAAATCCATCAGAAATCTACGGAAATCCGTCAAAAAATCCGAACTTGCACTAAAAACTTGCTGTGACACTTGGAAAAATCTGTCGGTAATCCGCAGTAACCCGCCGGATGATCCGGTTAGGCTGTTTTTTGTCTATTTTTGTCCGTTTCTGCCCGTTTTTTTTGTCCTTTTTGATATCTCCTTCGATTGTAATGAACTCTTAACATGATTAGATGATCTTTTATAGTTAGAGAATGATTGTATACCCTATATACATGACACATCCTTATGTTCGTATATTGTTCTATGTCTAGATTATAGATAGCCTGTCATATTGTATTCCACATTACTGTATATGTCTAGCTTGAGTTAGTGGCTCGTAGTAGCGCACTCCTGTACTGATTTTTTTCGATTGATGTCACAACCCGCACCCGCTTTCCGGGATACGAGTGCGTGTCCAAGCCAGCCTACGCCGCATTGTCGGCAGTAGAATGCTGTCAAGGCCATGATTCTCAAAATCACATATATGATAACTTTATTGGTCATTCACATTTCTAAATTGGTTACAACATTTACAAGATTTATTCAAAAAAAGTACAAGGTTTCTTACACATATTGAAAATGTCTACAACAACATCTATCTAATCTTTAGGTTTGGCCTGCAAGTACACCAGAATCTTCCAATGCTAAAGAAGGCACAGCTAACCTGAAAAATGTTGGTTATCCAGTCAGAAAAGGAACAAGCAAACAAACTGAAAAGCTATTCGCAACATAACAGGTTTGACAATACATGAAAATAGCATATGTGGAAAATGAAAGTAAACATGTATCTTGATATAACTGGAATGAAATCAGGAATCACAAAACAGAGTAAATTGGTGCAGAAAAGAACATGGTGACATGACAAGTGGTGAGAAAAATAAGGGATAATAAATGAGACAACTAATCTACGTGTGTTGAAATATCAGTTTCGACGTGTGAACGGCTAAGGGTAAATCAGGCACCCCGCATGTGAGTTGTGCGACTGTTATTATCCATGAAAGACACGGGAGATGGAAAGGGTAGTTCACATGTCTAATACGATATTTCTCCTTTCGACTAGTATATATGGACCCGAACAAGTCATGAAACACGAAAACATGCTAAAACAAGAATATAATGAGTAATGATCCATGATACCATATCGTGTGTATATCATGTCAACAAGTAAAAGAGAATATGTATGAACTGTACTGAACAAAACTATCAGAATTTAAAGCAATCAGAGAGTGCACTTGCCTGGGTCCTTTGCTGGTGAAACCGATAATCCAGTTGGGTCCAGGTTAGACTAGTTGCTAGGGTAGGCACGACAAAGTGCCAAAGTGGCAAAGAAAATATATGAACACGATTAGCCATGACCAAAGTTTATAATCTAAGTAATATGATTAGTCGTGTCCAAGATCTAACCTAAGAGGAAACTGATTTAGAGAAAAATAATTCCGTAATAAATTATACATATCCCCTTTTTGAAGATATAATATAACTATTCCTAATTATTTTAGAAAGCCTGTAATACCTTTAAGAAAATGTTTTATCAATTAGTAGTCAAATAATATTTAGTCAAGATAATATAAGTTTTTAGAATTTACTTTCAAAATTACAATTTAGAAAACTCCATATTTAAAATATATCTTTGGAAGCCTTTTATGTAATCAAACTTATACTAGGCCTAAAATATATCTATAGTCATTAGGCCCATTTGAAAATTGTTTTTGTTAAAGAAAACTCATTTAGCAATTACCTAAGTTTATGTAGTTAAAATTATTTTTTTCCTCATTCCAACCTTTGGATAATCCCGAACAATTAGCCCAAAAATAATTTATTAGAAATCAATCATTATCAAAACTATAAATTAGTTTATGGCGAAAATAGAAATTCGTTACAAACATAATTTGAAAATATTTACATGTTTACTTATGAAACAATAATACTTTCTAATAGTAATATCAAAATAATATTAACCATAATGATATAACTGTATATATAGGTATATGTACACAAATATTATAACAGTACATTATTTATAAAAATATCAGATAATCCATTCCAGGGTCTAACCCAAATTGTATATACCAATATTTATACGGTTACAAATTAATAACTAAATATTTATATTTTTAGGGCACAAAACGTCATCTATAAGCCAAGAATCATAATTAAAACACAGTAGGATGATACAATAATATAAATTAGAAATGCTAATATACTTTTAGGGAATAATATATATAATATATGTTGTACTCAGAAGATATAATAATAATATTTAGAAAAATACTAATGTCTTACCCTTTCTGTATTGTATACTAATATCAACTATTTCATAAAATACCAAAACACAAAAATAATGACAACCAACAACAGCTGTTGTACTACTCTTTTGGGGAAATGTTATGTTTATTAGAGAGCAATCAATTGGATACTGAAAGAGAAGACTGAAAATAAGAGGAGGAAGGAAGAGAAATTCGAGAGCTCTGTGGAATCTCACCTAGGCTTCTGCCCTAGTGCTCGCCATGCTCGACGCTGGCTTTGCTCACGTGCTGGCAGCGACGCTCGAGATGGCCGAATGAGAGGGCATGGGGAGGCGAGGAAACGGCGGTGCGCAATGGAGACCTGGCATAGGATTGCGGCCGGTGGCGCTCCGTGGTCTGGCGTGGTCGGTGATGGGTCGGGATCCGACACCGGTCGGTGCCTCCACTGCGTGCTGCCGTAACTCCGTTCGGTGTAACCCAGACTCGACGCGGATGCGAGTCTGGGTCACACCGAATGGAGTTACGGCGACATGCAGTGGAGGCACCGACCGAAGGAGGTCCGGTCAGGAACGGGATCTCGTCGTCGACGAATAGGAGGAGACAATGTTGTGGACGGTCGGGATCTAAGGGATCCGGCACCAGAGCTTCGACGGGATGACCCCGCGAGTTAGGCGGCTTCGACAAAGGCCACGCAGGTCAGGCGACGTGAGGAGTCGACATGGCTTTCTGGCCATGCGGCTCCCGGCAGAGGTGAGGGCCGGTGGTGGCGAGGTTTCAGGTGGGCAGCCTCAATGGTGCGACCCGACTCCCGTACAGTGCTCCTCGGCTCTCGATGGTGGAGGATGTCTGGGACGGCTGCGGGTGACAGTACGACGGGGGTAAAGAGGAGAGGTTCACTAGCGACGTCCATACACAGAGTGGCTATGGCGGTGTTGTTGATGATCGACAAAGAAGAAGAAGATGATGGAAGCGGTGGTGGTATAGATGGCAGGGGCTACCGTGGGTCGGTGAACGGAGTGGAGTTTAATGGGAGATAGATGTGCTGTGAAGAGAACGTAGGGAGGATAGTTGTTTACATGGAGGTTAAAATATGTAAATAGATTGATAGGATATATACGAAATGGTTTAAAATACTATTTAGTGTTATCGGAAACAACTTCAAATCATAAAATTAATTTATTTGTGTGAGCACCCTGAATTTCGGGTTGATTTTTTTAATTTATTTTATTTTAATTTTTTGATTGATTAGTTTCGATAAATAATTATTCTGTTTATTTATCTTTAAGTGTACTTTTTTGTGTCTTTGATATTTGGAGTGTCAGGGATGTTCATCTCTGGAAACCTTCTTCACGAGTTTTGTAGTGGACAGGATTACCTTCATGATGGTATATAATGTCCCATCCAAACTTGTTCTCTTGTACTCTTTTTGCTTCGCATAACTTCAGGTTGAATTAGACCATTTGATCATTAATTAATTTTTTTACTTTTTTCCTTGACACGTTACCGAGACTTTTGAATTGGGAGCACAAGACTAGTCATTTTCTTGAAACCAACTCATCATGCATGATCTACTCGAGATGCTCTTCACCCATGACCTTCGTGTCCCAATCAGACACACCATTTTGTGCTCCATTTGCTTCACATAACTTTCCTGACACGTGACCCGATTTTATTTCACCCCACGGTGTCATATTCATTTTCCTACTTGATTTGTGGGTACCCTGTCGACCAAAACCTGTCAACCCCGAATATGGACATAGCCTAAATTGAGTCTACTACCCGCATGACACTTGTGTCCCATTTATTGGAATCCCCATATGCTACTTATTTGCCCATAATTGTCAACACCTATTTTAATTTGAATATTGTGCCATGTCCGGTTTTGATCCAACCCGGCTCCACTAAACCCAATCCCAGCTCCATGTTACCCTCCATCATGAACCCTCAGCCTCATTATCCTTGAAAAATATCAAGTACTCTTTCTACCTATTTTTAATATTTAATAGAAAATTCTATCGATTTTAATCCCTATATGAATGACCTAAATTCCTAAAATTAATTCTATCCATTTGATTTCCCCTACATAAATTCTATCCATCCATTCTCCCTAACCCCTTCCTCACATGTAGCCGGCCCTAACTTTTAGGGAACAACTTTTTCACACTCTCTCTCCTCCATTTATCAACACGTACATTATTATTACTCTCATTTATTATCACTCTCTTACTCTCTCTTCCCTCTCATTTTTTTCTACATAGCACCAACCATTCCCGACCTCACTCCGGCGTGGCCAACGCCGTCGACCACCCCCCTGGCCGTCGGCCACTACCAGTCTTCTCCTTCCCTCATCCCCTCTTCCTTCTTTCTCACATCCCATTCAACCATCACCTTAGCCCACACTCGGCCACCACCAGCCTCCCATGGCCGAGCCCAGCCCCAGGTCGACCTTACCACCACCTCCTAGGACATCGGCCACCCACCTAGGCCATCGACCACCACCACCATACGGTCGTACCACCACTAGTAAACACCACTACCACATCCATCCGTCCATCCATTTCAATCCACCTCTATCACCACCGTGACCACCACCACGAACAACCGTCGCCCCCGTCGCGCCAGGTCGGGCCTCTGTTGGGCCAGCCAGGGCGCAGCCCCCACATACTGTAGCAGCGCACAGCAGCTGCGGCACAGCTGCACAGCCGCGCACAACTTCGCACGCGTGCGGGCGTCACCGCCACCGGCGTGGCTGCCGTGGTCGGCATGGCCGACCCCCACTTGGCCGGGCACACACCCGGGGTAGGCCCATGGCCATTGTTCCTCTCCCCGACGTGTATCGGAGGTAATCCGTGCGTTTGGCACGGGTTCCCGTCGTGACGAGCCCGAAAATGAAGTTGAAACAGTATTTCATCGCAGCAATTTTGTGCATAATTTTTGAGAAATTCGACCGTTGGATCGGCAGTTTCTTCACTCCGTCACAATTTCGGTATATCCACCTTCACTCCTGTCAATTTTTGTCCGTTAATTTAATCGTTTAATACATCAAAACCGGCCACCAAGTTGACCGTTTAAATTGTATTAATTTTGGACAGTTTCGCGGAGTCAACTTCGTCATCTTGTACCTCCTCCACCGCAGCTCCATTTGGCGTGCTACCAGCTCCTCTGCGAAGCTGGTATAACCTTCTTACTACCCCTCCAGTTTCGTTTCATTGTGAGCTTGTTTGATTGGTTGAATTCGACGCCAAAGTTGGCCGTCCGAAATCGTAATTTCCAACTTGTAAAATTCTATTTTTGAACACGGGACTCCAGATTTTATTTCTGACACCACCAGTAGACTCGTGGTGTCGTTCTGGCATATTTTCATATAAAATTTATTTGATTTGAAGGACGTGGGCCCTGGTACATTTTTCGGTACAAAGTAGGTCCCACTGTCCGGGTCAACGATACTTTTTTACGTCGGCTCATCGGAATCCAATTTCGGATATACCGTTGAGTTCGTATCGTCATTCTGGACTCGTTGACATATAATTTGCTAGGTTTTGGTGGACATTGGATCCAGCACGCATTTCGATGCAAGTCAGATACCAATATCCGGGTCAACAGGTCATTTTGAGATCGGCTCATCGAAATCCAATTGCGGATATACCGTTGAGTTCGTATCGTCATTCTGGACTCGTTGACATGTAGTTTGCTGAGTTTTGAGAACATTGGCTCCGGTACGCATCTCCGTGCAAACCGGAATTCCAAGTTCTGGTCAACGGACCAAATTGAGATCGGGTCAACGGAATCCAATTCTGGATATACTGTTGGGTTCGTATCGACATTTTAGTTTCGTGGACATATAATTTGTTATGTTTTGTAGACTTATCTTCTTGCACATTTTTCGATGCAAAACGGCTTCGACACGGATACCGTTTTAATCCAAAATTACCTTTTTGCCCTTGTGTCCAAATTGGACCGATGGGTAGGCTATCCTAGCTAATTTGACCATTCTGGACATGTTGGCGATGTTTATTTCATCGTCCGACAATGTTTGTTGATAATTTATCTGAGTTTAACCTTTTTATAAATAATTAATAATTAATTTTTATAATATTCGTATTTCGGGATTAGTACAACGGAACTGAGATCAGTCAATTCCAGTGATCTCACATCGCTGAAATTGGCAAGACGGACACGTGGATCACTATAATAAGATTATTAACTTTACCGTTAATCATCTTATCTCAATTTACGTGTCGTAAGTTTCGACGTACAAATAACAAAGTACACTTTATATCTTTAATAATTAGACTAGAATTGACCCTGTTTGACAAGAGTTGACCAGTTGACCAAAAGTCAACTGTAAGTCAACACTTGACCTAGTTTGACTAGATTGTTGACTGGAGTTGACCTAGAGTTGTTTTGACTTAGAAGAACCTAGGATAATATAGATTGGTTGTAGAGATTCATTTATTACAACTTGAACACCTTGTAACCTGTGTTGCTTTAAATAGGACTCTGTGGCTTCAGTTGGACCCCTATACCTATCAGTTGTTCAGGTTATCAGGCGAGTACATTCTCTGATCATTTCATATCCTGCTTAGAATTATTTTCCTACTTTAAATTACTTTACTTGATACTGTCACGTTGGTCACACGGATTAGTACTATATGGATCCCTTCTTGAGATATTATCCCCTCAGGGAGCATCGGATACTTCATGTTTTGTGCGTTTCACTTACATGGCGTATCACTTTGCTTCATTGGTTCATTGAATCACTTGTGACATGTACTCTCATGATCACAGAGTCTTCCTTGATTCTCCCATTTATTGGGCTTCCTAGAATCTCCATTTATGGGACTATTATGTACCACCCTTCGGGGGCCGTTGCATGAATCATAATATAACCTGGCTGGATCCTTCTGTATTGATTGGGGGTATGGGGGAGTAGAAGTGGACATGTGAATAATATCCAAGTAGTATCTCTTCAGAATCATTCCGTAGTGTCTCATCAGAATCATCCTATGCCATTTATATGTCTATATTGTACTCTGACTCACTAGCCACTGTTAGTTCTCTATTGTATAGTAGATATTTCTATTACAGTTCCCTCTCTCTGTTTACATACTGTATTTCCTTTAGTGCCTGTATCTTACTTTACTGCATGATTATATTTTCTAACCTGCTATGAACTGTTGAGATGTATTGTGCTCGCACCTGTCCTGACTGGACCTGTTGATAAATTTTACAGATAGCCTGGAGGTTGCCTGCTAGCCTATAGGAGACCCAGTAGAGGTCGTATAGATAGTTATTTCAGTTGTCTTGAGTTGTATTTATTTTATGGATTACTGTATTTGAGCTTTGAGATGTATTTCTGGGTTTGTGTATCTTAGACACTTAGACTTCTATCTGCTGTATCTCTTTTGGATTTTATATTTTATCTATCTTCCATTATGCTCTACCTTAGATGTGATTGAGTTTACATTCTGCTATGTTACCCCCATTCGGGGAGTATAAACTGCTTAGCCCTATACTGTTAGATGCATGAGACCTAGGACAGCGTTCTACCGCCGACACTGCGGCGTAGGCTGGACGTACCCACGTCTCGTGCCCTTACTCTAGGGTGCGGGTCGTGATAATTTGTTTACAAATAAGTTACAAAGCCTTTATTAAAGGATAAGAATAAATAATTTTTAAGACAAGTTAATCAAATCTAATCAATTGGTTGACATAATTACTTAGAACAATAATTTGTGTATAAGATAATTTTAAAGCATATTCGATAATTTTAAATAAACTCAAATATAACCAAAGATTGATTAACATATTAATCAATCATTTAATCTAATCGAAATCCAAAAGTAGATAATTAATTTAAATCATCGTCTAATATCATCAAAATGGTTTGAAGCATATAAATTAAATCCGCAATGCGAATACATGAATATCATAATAATTTGGAATGTCGTCTAAATATTATAAAGTATACATTTATAAATCAATCTTAGTCAAGTAATTAATCACCATAATCGTTTAAAATATTTTCCTTATTATCAAAGTAATTTAAAACATATTGGATAAAATTGAAAATCATATTTAAAATAATTTAGCGCTCCCCAAAATAGTTAACTTTGAAACTAATTTGTGATAAAAGTATTAATCTAAAAACCATTCACAATGTCTATGCGATAATTATCTTTGAGCACATAAATAAAAATAAAATTTTAGAAATCCGGGAAGAGGAGTTACAAATCTACCCACCTTAGAAATAAATTCGTCCTCGAATTTAAGGTCTTTTCTAATATAGACATGCTCGGTTCGAATAGGTATATAATTTATGGAATTTCAAGAAAAAACATGCCCGGCTAAGCTTGGGTGGTTAGGAGGAACTGTAGACAATTTTGTGGAAGGATACAAAGTCTTAAATAGAAAAATATAGATAGAAAGTTTAGGAAGAGTATGGTCGACAAAAAGATTAAAATTTCTTGGTAAGAAAATTGACCAAAATGATAGGATAGTAGAATAAGATAGATGGGTATGGTTTGGATGAACCTTCTATTCATGACCTATTTTCTCAATGAATTATCCTTACCGTCTTGGTCAATATTCAATTTCATCGATCTTATAAAATTTTAACCTCACGAATCCCTTAAACTTTTCTTAATTCTTATCATTAACCTTTAGAATCAAAGCTCGAAATTTACCATAATCCTTTAAGATGTTGACTCAAAATTTAACAAATCATAATTATTGTCTTCCAACTTCAACCTGTAATCCATATTGATTTTCAACCTTAAAATTTATAAGGATTTAATTCTTCCAAGACAGTTTAAATTTAAAATCCAAATCATAATCTCCTAAAATTTAAATCTATGTTGACAACATTTTAAATCGTCTTTATTCGCAAGGACCACAATTTCCTTGAGGTTCTACCCACCATTAGTCATAAATAAAAATTCTCATAATGCAATAATCTCCATTTTATACCTTTGAATTTCTCGAGTCATTGACTTAACCTTAAAATATTTTTCTTAACCTCGAGAAGTTATAATCTCGATTTCAAATCGACATTATCCTTAAAACCTTAAAGCATGTCTCATCTTTATTATTATCATCAATACATATATTTATTGATATTTTGCATATTCATGGTTTCATCCAACCAAATTAAACGTGGTCTTCTATTATCAAAATTATCAACTTCCTTAATTCTATTATTCCTTAAAAGCATGTTTATTTCATAAAATAAGATCATAAGGTTATTCGTTTCGAAATCTCTCCTACTTTAATTTAGTCCCATGCAACATCGGCCATAATTATTTACACCACTAGTTTGTAACCATCTGGGGTCATATTTATCTAAATCCTTCCTTTCAATAATTTCAGAATTCCATTTCTCGTAGAATAATGGTAATGAATTCCTCCTTGATTTTCTACATCACAAGTCTATCATGAATGTCTAGCTATGCTCAATTGGTCAAATGGAAAGGATAGAAGAATTTAATAAGTGGGGGGGTCGGAAGAATGGATTAATGAGATGGTAACAATCCCTTTGACGAAATGAAAATATAGTAAAGTTCTTTCAATTAAATGAAAAGATAATCAATATCTTAATAAGAAGTGGATAACGGTGGAAAGGAGAAAATATATACATACATTGTCAACAAATATGACGTCTAACTAATCACCCCATTATTTTATAAATAGTATTCTCAAGCATATTTCAAAATTTTCCTCAATCATAATCACTGCTCAAGGTTTATCAAACATAAAAATTAATCTCAAAAAATCACTTTGATCATACTAATACCTTGTATATAAATTTTAACCTCTAGAAAAACCTTCCATCTTCAAATGCTAAATATTCTTCAAAATTTTGATCATTCTATTTTAATAAAAACCCTTATCATAATCTTTGCCCAAATGGTCAACAAATATAATTCTAAGAGTATTACCTATAGAACGGCTAAACTATCTTCCTTTCCTCTTAAATATTTCCAAATTTCTTTAATAAAAAATAAACTTTAACCTCAATAAAATCTCTTCAATTTTTTTTCAATACTCAAATTTTAAATCCCTAACTCAATATCTTCAAATTTCTACCATTAAGTTTTAATCGACAAATCCACGTTTATCAAAATCATTAAGATTGTGATCTAACAAAATGGTCAACATTAGACTTATGGAGCATTCCTCAACATTTAAACTCCACTAAACAAAACAAAAGATATTTAAATCCACACTTTCATATCTCATCACAATTCAAATTTAAACATCAAATCTTAATTCTATTCTGCAACGATCTCCTCAGTATGTAAACTTCACCCCTTTTTAATTCCTCCAAATATTTTAAATTTAAATCCTATATTTTTTTTCTATATCTCCTTCCAAATTTCCAAAAATTAAAATTCCAAACTTAAATCTAAAATACTCCAAAATTTAAACTTAAATCTTTTCTGTAACATTCTTATCAAAATTTAAAATTAAATAAATCTCCAAAGATTTAAATCAAAATCATGTATTTTAAAATTTTAAAATATTCAACCTTATCGATAAATTCATCAAACCATATAGAAGTTAAACATCAAAGATATCAAAAAAAAAATTCATCTTCAACAATAACCAAGATACTCAATTTATCAATCCAGGATTCTACCCACTTTTGATTAGAGTCATTCTTCCAAAATGCAATATTATCGCAAAATGTTTCAAATTCATAAAGGGTATCTCAAAACATTGTTTATCTCTATATTAATCGTATAGACTATGTATAACCTTATCTACCCAAGAATTTAATCCAAATATATCTAAGGGTTGTCCACGAGGTACCTAGTCTTAAGCCTAGTCATCAATTTAACCTAATTGTGAATGAGCAATTTCTAATTCTTAGTTGCAGGCTCGCAGTAGTTCGATTAATATGGTACTACAACGAGTTCGCAATCTTTTGCAAAAACTGACCTGCATAGGCCACCACAAAAACTTGTCACGACCCGTACCCGCTTTTCGTGATACGAGTGCGTGTCTAAGCCAACCTACGCTACAGTATCGGCGGTAGAACACTGTCAAGGCCATGATGCTCAAAATCACATATATGATAACTTTATTTCTCATTCACATTTCTAAATTGGTTACAACATTTATAAGATTTATTCAAAGAAAGTACAAGGTTTCCTACACATATTGAAAATGTCTACAGCAACATCTATCTAAGCTCTAGGTTTGGCCTGCAAGTACACCTGAATCTCCCAATGCTAAAGAAGCCACAACTAACCTAAAAAATATTGGTTATCCAGTCAGGAAGGGAATAAGAACACAAACCGAAAAGCTATTCGTGATATAACAAGTTTGACAAAACATGAAAATAGCATATATGGAAACGAAAGTAAACAGGTATCTTGATATAACTGGAATGAAAACAGGAATCACAGAACAGAGTATATTGGTACCAAAAAGAACATGGTGACATGACAAGTGGTGAGAAAAATAAGGGATAATAAATGAGACAACTAATCTACGTGTGTTGAAATATCAGTTTCGACGTGTGAACGGCTAGGGGTAAATCAGGCACCCTGCATGTGAGTTGTGCGACTGCTATTATCCACGAAAGACACGGGGCATGGAAAGGGTAGTTCACACGTCTACTATAATATTTCCCCTTCCGACTAGTATATATAGAGCCGAACAAGTCATGAAACACAGAAACAAGCTAAAACGAGAATATAATGAGTAATGATCCATGATACCATATTGTATGTACATCGTGTCAACAAGCAAGAGAGAATAAGTATGATCTGTACTGAACAAAACTATCAAAATTGAAAGCAATCAGACAGTGCACTTGCCAGGGTCCTTTGCTGGTGAAACCGATAATCCAGTTGGGTCCAGGTTAGACTAGTTGCTAGGATTAGCACGACGAAGTCCCAAAGTGGCAAATAAAATATATGAACACGATTAGCCATGATCAAAGTTTATAATCTAAGTAATATGATTAGTCGTGTCCAAGATCTAACCTAAGAGGAAACTGATTTAGAGAAAGATAATTTTGTAATAAATCATACATATCCCCTTTTTTGAAGATATAATATAACTATTCCTAATTATTTTAGAAAGCCTGTAATACCTTTAAGAAAATGTTTTACCAATTAGTAGTCAAGATAATATATGTTTTTAGAATTTATTTTCAAAATTACAATTTAGAAAACTCCATATTTAAAATATATCTTTGGAAGCCTTTTATGTAATCAAACTTATACTAGGCCTAAAATATATCTATAGTCATTAGGCCCATTTGAAAATTGTTTTTGTTAAAGAAAACTCATTTAGCAATTACCAAAAGTTTATGTAGTTAAAATTATTTTTTTTCTTCATTCCAACCTTTGGATAATCCCAAACAATTGGCCCAAAAATAATTTATTAGAAATCAATCATTATCAAAACTATAAATTAGTCTATGGCAAAAATAGAAATTCGTTACAAACATAATTTGAAAATATTTACATGTTTACTTATGAAACAATAATACTTTCTAATAGTAATATCAAAATAATATTAACCATAATGATATCTCTGTATATATATAGGTATATGTACACAAATATTATAAAAGTACATTATTTATAAAAATATTAGATAATCCATTCCAGGGTCTTACCCAAATTGTATATACCAATATTTATACTGTTACAAATTAATAACTAAATATTTATATTTTTAGGGCCCAAAACGTCATCTATAAGCCAAGAATCATAATTAAAACACAGTAGGATGATACAACAATATAAATTAGAAATGCTAATATACTTTTAGGGAATAATATATATAATATATGTTGTACTCAGAAGATATAATAATAATATTTAGAAAAATACTAATGTCTTACCCTTTTTGTATTGTATACTAAAATCAACTATTTCATAAAATACCAAAACACAAAAACAATGACAACCAATAACAGCAATTGTGCTACTCTTTTGGGAAAATGTTATGTTTATTAGAGAGCAATCAATTAGATACTGAAAGAGAAGACTGAAAATAAGAGGAGGAAGGAAGAGGAATTCGAGAGCTCTGAGGAATCACACCTAGGCTTCTGCCCTAGTGCTCGCCATGCTCGACGCTGGCTTTGCTCGCGTGCTGGCAGCGATGCTCGAGATGGCCGAAGGAGAGGGCACGGGGAGGCGAGGACACGGCGGTGCGCAGTGGAGACCTGGCATGGGGATTGCGGTCGGTGGCGCTCCGTGGTCTGGTGTGGTCGGTGATGGGTTGGGATCCGACACCGGTCGGTACCTCTACTGCGTGCTGTCGTAACTCCGTTCGGTGTGACCCAGACTCTCATCCGCGTCGAGCCGTCGCCACCAGGTCCGGTCAGGAATGGGATCTCATCGTCGACGAATAGGAGAAGACAATGTTATGGGCGGTGGGGATCTAAGGGATCCGGCACCAGAGCTTCGACGGGACGACCCCGCGGATTAGGCGGCTTCGACGAAGGATACAGGGGTCAGGCGACGTGAGGAGTCGACATGGCTTTCTGGCCATGAGGCTCCCGGCAGAGGTGAGAGCCGATGGTGGTGAGGTTTCAGGTGGGCAGCGTCAATGGTGCAACCCGACTCCCGTGCAGTGCTCCTCGTCTCTCGATGGCGGAGGATGTCTGGGATGGCTGTGGGTGATAGTACGACGGGGGAAAAATAGGAGAGGTTCACTGGCGACGTCCATACACGGAATGGCTATGGCGGTATTGATGATGGTCGACAGAGAAGGAGAAGATGATGGAAGCGGTGGTGGTGTAGATGGCAGGGGATATCGTGGGTCGATGAATGGAGTGGAGTTTAATGGGAGATGGATGTGCTGTGAAGAGAACGTGGGGAGGAGAGTTGGTTGCTTGGAGGTTAAAATATATAAATATATTGATAGGATATATACGAAATGGCTTAAAACACTATTTAGTGTTATCGGAAACAACTTCAAATCATAAAATTAATTTATTTGTTTACAAATAAGTTACAAAGCCTTTATTAAAGGATAAGAATAAATAATTTTTAAGACTAATTAATCAAATCTAATCAATTGGTTGACATAATTACATAGAACAATAATTTGTGTATAAGATAATTTTAAAGCATATTCGATAATTTAAATAAACTCAAATATAACCAAAGACTGATTAACATATTAATCAATCATTTAACCTAATCGAAATCCAAAAGTAGATAATTAATTTAAATCATCATCTAATATCATCAAAATGGTTTGAAGCGTATAAATTAAATCCGCAATTCGAATAAATAAGTGTCATAATAATATGGAATGTCGTCCAAATATTATAAAGTATACATTTATAAATCAGTCTTAGTCAAGTAATTAATCACCATAATCGTTTAAAATATTTTTCTTATTATCAAAGTAATTTAAAACATATTGGATAAAATTGAAAATCATATTTAAAATAATTTAGCGCTCCCCGAAATAGTTAACTTTGAAACTAATTTGTGATAAAAGTATTAATCTAAAAACCATTCACAATGTGTATGCGACAATTATCTTTGAGCACAATAAATAAAATAAAATTTTAGAAATCCGGGAAGAGGAGTTACAAATCAACCCACCTTAGAAATAAATTCGTCCTCGAATTTAAGGTCTACTCTAAGATAGACATGCTCGGTTTGAATAGAAATAGTATAGGAAATAATAATGCCTTGTTCTTATTGATGAGGGCTATTTACAATATATATAGTGTCTACACGATTGGGCTTATGGGCCATATTTATATTAGTTACAAATATAATCTAACCCCCCCTCAAGTTGGAGCATGCAAGTCACAAATGCCCAACTTGGGAAGTAAAGAATCAAACACATGCTTTCCAAGGGGCTTGGTGAAGATGTCATCCAGTTGAGAAGAAGTAGGAACATGCGAGGCTATTACGGTGCCATCTCTAATAGCATCGCGAACAAAATGCAAATCCACCTCAATATGCTTACTGCGGTCATAAAATACCGGGTTCTGAGCCAGGTGCATGGCTGACTGACTGTCACAATATACCGACATAGCAGACTTCTGACGAACGCCCAAACACACCAGTAACTCCTTCAACCATTTCAACTCACAAACAAACTTAGCAAGAGATCTGTATTCAGCTTCAACGAAAGATCGGGAAACAGTTGGTTGCTTCTTGGTCTTCCAAAAAATAGGAGACCCCCCCAGAAACACCAACCAGCCTGTAACGTAGTAGCGAGTCAAGGGACAACTGGCCCAGTCGGAATCACACCAACGAGAAAGACGAAGATCACAATCAGCTTTCAAAAGAATACCCTGTCCCGGTGCTTCTTTAAGATATCTGAAAACTCTTAAAGCAGCATGCCAATGATCTTGTCGAGGCTCATGTAAGAATTAAGACAAGATATGCACAACATAGGCTAAGTCAGGGTGAGTAAATGATAGATAAATTAACCTCCCAACCAGCCTCCGACAAGTCTCTGTATCCGCCATCTTTGGACTAGTCGATTCTGCCAGCTTGTGATTGGGCTCCATGGGAAAGCCAGCAGGTCGAGACCCCATCAAGCCGTATTCTGAAATGATATCCAAAGCATACTTCCTTTGACACGAAAAAATTCCTTCTGCACTCCGGGCCACCTCTATGCCAAGAAAGTATTTCAACACACCAAGGTCCTTCATGTGAAAGCAAGAACTAAAGTACTTTTTGAAAGCATCTAAAGCACCTGAGTCATTACCAGACATAATCATATCATCCACATAGATCAAAACAAGCAACTCTACCTTCTCTTTAAAAAGAGAGAAAAAGGAATAATCGGAATAAGATTGAATAAATCAGTAGGATATCAGAGAAGCAACAAGCTTAGCAAACCAACAACATGGTGCCTATTTCAATCCATATAGAGACTTACGTAGGTGACACACTTTGTTGGGTTCACTATACGAAAAACCTGGCGGCAACTTCATATACACTTCTTCTGTCAGATCTCCATGAAGAAAAGCATTGTACACATCCATCTGGTGCAAAGTCCAGCCTCTCACAGCTGCAACAGCCAAGAACGCCCTAACTGTAGGCATCTTAGCTACCGGGGCAAATGTCTCTGAATAGTCGATCCCCTCAACTTGATGATTACCGAACACAACCAGCCGTGCCTTTAAGCGCTCAACACTGTCGTCGGATTTGTATTTATTTTGTAAACCCATCTACTTCCCAATGCTTTCTTCCCAGGAGGTAAATTGATAAGACTCCATGTCCCATTATCTTCCAGAGCCTGTATTTGAGTTTGCATAGCCGTGCGCTAGCCTGAATCTCGCGAGGCGTGGCGATATGAAGTAGGCTCAACACCTGCAGTAATAGCTGCAAGAAAATCTCTGTGTCCAGCAGTAAATATGTCGTAACTTAGAAATTGTGTTAGAGGATACGAAGTACCTGAAAAAGTGACGGGAACAGATGAACTGTGGTGAAGAGGGGGACTTTTACTTCGAACAGCATTCGTCACAAAATCTTTTAATCGTACTGGCTGTGATTTCTTTCTCATTCCTCTTGCCAATACTACCTCGTCGGGCACCTATGGCAATATTGTATCCCCTGTATCATCAGTAGTATCCGCATCACCCCAGCGGACTCTCCTGTCAATACTTCTGTAACTACCTGTGCATCCTCGCCACTCGGTGCTGAGCCACCAGCAACCACTCCGACCTCAGCAACCATAGCCGGCACCATCCCAAAAGCCTCTATATCGTCTTCCGACACCTCAATAGATGTATGACGTGTCGTAGAAGACATCTCGCTAGCAGAGCCACACCCAGGAAATTTTTTTCATAAAAAGTAACATCACGGGACACAAAAAATTCATCAGTCTCCAAATCATACAGTTTCTATCCCTTTTTATCAAGTGGATTCCCAATAAAGATACATTTTCTACTCCTGCTAGCAAATTTATCATGTCGGGATTTTAAATCATACGCATAGCACAGATAACCAAAAATACATAGATGATCATACGAAGGAGCCGAACCATATAAAACTTCATAAGGAGACTTAAAATGTAAGATACTAGAAGGTGTTCTATTTATCAAATAATATGCACCCAGAACACATTCCCTCCAAAAATCCACAGAAAGAGAACCCTGAAATCTCAATGCCCTGGCTACATTTAAAATATGTCGATGTTTTCTTTCCACCCTTCCATTCTGTTGAGGTGTCCCAACACAGGATGTTTGGAACAATATACCTTGAGATAAAAAATAATCTCATAAACAATTAAATTTAGTGCCATTGTCACTCCGCACACGACATATATCAGCCCCAAACTGACACTTCACCATAGCAATGAATTTAAGAAACATAGAATAAACAACACACTTATCCTTCAATAAAATAACCCAAACAGCTCTAGAAAAACTATCCACCAAAGTCAAAAAATATCGTACCCCATTAGATGACGGAACACGATATGGTCCCCACAGATCACAGTGTATAAGTTCAAAGCATCTTAAAGCACGACTACTACTATCAGGAAAAGCATCACGAGTCTATTTACCTTGATAACAAATATCACAAGTCTTATGAGAAAACACACTACTACTAGAGAGAAAAGGTAAAGTCTATATTACTTTATCTGAAGGATGCCCCAGTCTACTATGCCAAACCTCGAAATCACTCTCTCTGCATGCCAGGATCACCAAAGCCAAAGAAGTTGGAACCTCCCCCAAGAAGTAAAGTCCACCCCTTTGTTCACCTGCTCTAATCACCATCCTCGTACTTCGGTCCTGAACAAAACACCAATCAGGAGTAAATAACATATCATAATTTTTGGCACCAATCAATTGTGAGACAGAGATCAAATTGCAAGTCAATGTCAGAACATAAAGAACATCCGTCAACACCAATGAAGCAGTCAAAAATACATTGCCTCTCAGAACAGCCTCAATAGTGCTCCCATCATGCAAAATCACAAGATAGACAGGGCCCTCAAAGCAATCAACTAAAAAGTCACGAGAACCTGTCGCATGAAGAGTAGCCCCAGTATCAAATATCCAAGGGACAGAAGAAATCTTACCCATCAGACGATCAGAGTTTGAAGAACCAGGGTTGGAAGGATTGTCGTTACCCAGCAAGCTCATCAGTTTCTGCCATTGTTCATCTGAGAGTGGTGAAGGATACCCTCCATGCATCATATCCACCGAACTCCCAGCAAGACCAGCAGGGACACCATGACCAGCAGCGGCGACATGATGAACAACCGCTGCGCCACCAATACAGCGTCCTCCATCACGTCTCTGCTGTGGTGCCGGACCTCTGCCACCACCAGCACCACGTCTGCCCTCACACCGAGGACGAGTCTCCCACCACTTTGGATAGCCAATCTTGGCAAAGCAAGTTGTAACATCATGACCTATTTTCTTGTAATGAGTACAGATCATACCTGATTTGTCCTTGGAATCTGAGGTTCTACTATTAGAAGTAGTAGAAAGACGAGGTGAAGTCTTGATAGCCAGCGCCAACACCTCCTCAGCAGTGGATTGGACCTGAGATTTTTGTATATCCTCCTCCTCACGGACTGTCTGGTATGTCCGATCTAAACTTGGCTGAGGATCCTGAGCCAGAAGATTAGATCGGGTATGACCATACAACTCAGCATTCAACCCATACATAAAGTCCTGAAAGTGGTCTTCATCCCTCATAGCCTGTATCTTTGCAGCAACTTCACCACAGGTACAAGTAGGTAATGGAAAATAAGTAGCTTGTTCATCCCACAAAGACTGCAAATTTCTAAAGTAGGTTACCACAGACATCGAAGCCGTTTGTTTACACTCAGCTAAAGCCACCTTAATTTGTTGCTTCCGAGTGCCATTGCTCACAACAAATCTTTTCTCCAACAAGTTTCACAATGGATAAACCTCCTCAAAGTACGGCAAAGATTTCTTCAGAGACGGATCAATGGTATTAAGAACCCATTGAACCAATAGCGCTTGCACATATCTCCAATCAAGCAATTTACTAGCATCATTAACAAGTTTGATTTCAGTACCTTCCAGAAAAGTACTCTTTAGCGTAGAGATCAGGGAGAGACGTAACGACCGAGACCACTCAGCATAGTTCGGTCCACGAAAAATAATAGGAGTAATGATATTTCCTGGTTGATCAGCAGAACTCAGAAAATATAAATCCTTTGGATTAGGATAATTTGGGTTGTGAGCACCGCCACCCCCAGTCGCGATGGAGTAGCTGGACGCAGCATCATCAGCCATCGCCGATATCGGGTGTACAAAATAAAGTACAACTCTGACGGATCGGGCCGATGTCGAGTGTACAAAATAAAGTACAACTCCGACGGATCGACCGAACGAACGACGAATCAGTCGCTGATGGACGGGGTCGACGGAGAATCGGCCGCTATCGGGGCACTGGATCTGGCGCGTAGGGGTCGACGGCGAATCGGCCGCGTGTGGACGGGGTAACCGGCGGAGTGTCGCGGTCAGGCGCTGGCGCAGACGGGGTCGACGGCGGAGTGTCGCGGTCAGGCGCTAGCGCGGACGGGGTCGGAGCCGAGCGGAGCAGTCGGCGGACAGCGTCGGGCGGATGGGGCCGAGCGGACGGAGCAGTCGACGCCGGGCGGACAGGGAGCAGTCGGCGGGCCCGGGCCGTGCGGATCGGGCGTACGAGCCGAGCGGAGCAGTCGTCGGGGCCGGGTGTACGGCTTAGTCGGAGACGGACGGATGGCTCAGTCGGAGCCGGGCGGACAGGAGCGAAGCAGTCGTCGGTGCCGGGCGGACGGCTCAGTCGAAACCGGGAGGGTAAGGGAGATGTAGAGTCTGACGGCTAGGATTTTTTCGGAGTCTGACGGCTAGGATTTTTCGGAAGGCTCTGATACCATGTAGGAAATAATAATGCCTTATTCTTATTGATGAGGGATATTTACAATATATATAGTGTCTACACGATTGGGCTTATGGGCCATATTTACATTAGTTACAAATATAATCTAACAAATAGAATTTATGGAATTTTAAGAAAAAACATGCTCGGCTAAGCTTGGGTGGTTAGGAGGAAGTGTAGACAATTTTGTGGAAGGATAGAAAGTCTTAGGTAGAAAAATATAGATAGAATGTTTAGGAAGAGTATGGTCGACAAAAAGATTAAAATTTCTTGGTAAGAAAATTGACCAAAATGATAGGATAGTAGAATAAGATAAATGGGTATGGTTTGGAGGAACCTTCTATTCATGACCAATTTTTTCAAAGAATTATCCTTACCGTCTTGGTCAATATTCAATTTCATCGATCTTATAAAATTTTAACCTCACGAATCCCTTAAACTTTTCTTAAATCTTATCATTAACCTTTAGAATCAAAGCTCGAAATTTACCATAATCCTTTAAGATGTTGACTCAAAATTTAACAAATCATAATTATTGTCTTCCAACTTCAACCTGTAATCCATATTGATTTTCAACCTTAAAAATTATAAGGATTTAATTCTTCCAAGACAATTTAAATTTAAAATCCAAATCATAATCTCCTAAAATTTAAATCTATGTTGACAACATTTTAAATTGTCTTTATTCGCAAGGACAACAATTTCCTTGAGGTTCTACCCACCATTAGTCATAAATAAAAATTCTCATAATGCAATAATCTCCATTTTATACCTTTGAATTTCTCGAGTAATTGATTAAAATATTTTTCTTAACCTCGAGAAGTTATAATCTTGATTTCAAATCGGCATTATCCTTAAAACCTTAAAGCATGTCTCATCTTTATTATTATCATCAATACATATATTTATTGATATTTTGCATATTCATGGTTTAATCCAACCAAATTAAACGTGGTCTTCTATTATCAAAATTATCAACTTCTTTAATTCTATTATTCCTTAAAAGCATGTTTATTTCATAAAATTAGATCATAAGGTTATTTGTTTCAAAAACTCTTCTACTTTAATTTAGTCCTATGCAACATCGGCCATAATTATTTACACCACTAGTTTGTAACCATCTGGAGTCATATATATATCTAAATCCTTCCTTTCAATAATTTCAGAATTCCATTTCTCGTAGAATAATGGTAATGAATTCCTCCTTGATTTTCTACATCACAAGTCTATCATGAATGTCTAGCTATGCTCAATTGGTCAAGTGGAAAGGATAGAAGAATTTAATAAGTAGGGGGGGTAGGAAGAATGGATTAATGAGATGGTAACAATCCCTTTGACGAAATAAAAATATAGTAAAGTTCTTTCAATTAAATGAAAAGTTAATCAATATCTTAATAAGAAGTGGATCATGGTGGAAAGGAGAAAATATATACATACATGGTCAACAAATATGAGGTCTAACTAATCACCCCATTATTTTATAAACAGTATTCTCAAGCATATTTCAAAATTTTCCTCAATCATAATCACTACTCAAGGTTTATCAAACATAAAAGTTAATCTCAAAAAATCACTTTGATCATACTAATATCTTGTATATAAATTTTAACCTCTAGAAAAACCTTTCATCTTCAAATGCTAAATATTCTTCAAAATTTTGATCATTCTATTTTAATAAAAACCCTTATCGTAATCTTCGCCCAAATGGTCAACAAATATGGTTTGAAGAGTATTACCTATAGAACGGCTAACCTATCTTCCTTTCCTCTGAAATATTTCCAAATTTCTTTAATCAAAAATAAATTTTAACCTCAATAAAATCTCTTCAAATTTTTTTTTCAATACTCAAACTTTAAATCCCTAACCCAATATCTTCATATTTCTACCATTAAGTTTTAATCGACAAATCCACGTTTATCAAAATCATTATGATTGTGATCTAGCAAAAAGGTCAACATTAGACTTATGGAACATTCCTCAACATTTAAACTCCACTAAAAAAAACAAAAGATATTTAAATCCACACTTTTATATCTCATCACAATTCAAATTTAAACTTCAAATCTTAATTCTATTATGCGACGATCTCCTCAGTATGTAAACTTCACCCCTTTTAAATTCCTCCAAATATTTTAAATTTAAATCCTATATATATTTTTTATAACTCCTTCCAAATTTCCAAAAATTAAAATTCCAAACTTAAATCTAAAATACTCCAAAATTTAAACTTAAATATTTTCTGTAACAATCTTATCAAAATTTAAAATTAAATAAATCTCCAAAGATTTAAATCAAAATCATGTATTTTGAAAATTTAAAATATTCAACCTTATCGATAAATTCATCAAACCATATAGAAGTTAAACTTCAAAGATATCAAAAAAAAATTCATCTTCAACAGTAACCAAGATACTCAATTTATCAATCCAAGATTCTACCCACCTTTGATTAGAGTCATTCTTCCAAAATGCAATATTATCGCAAAATGTTTCAAATTCGTAAAGGGTATCTCAAAACATTGTTTATCTCTATATTAATCATGTAGACTATGTATAACCTTATCTACCCAAGAATTTAATCCAAATATATCTAAGGGTTGTCCACGGAGTACCTAGTCTTAAGCCTAGTCATCAATTTAACCTAATTGTGAATGAGCAATTCCTAATTCTTAGTTGCAGGCTCGCAGTAGTATGACTAATATGGTACTACCACGAGTTCGCAATCTTTTACAAAAATTGACCTGCATAGGCCACCACAAAAACTTGTCATGACTCGTACCCGCTTTTCGTGATACGAGTGCGTGTCCAAGCCAGCCTACGCCACAGTGTCGACGGAAGAACACTATCAAGGCCATGGTGCTTAAAATCACATATATGATAATTTTATTGCTCATTCATATTTCTAAATTGGTTACAATATTTACAAGATTTATTCAAAGAAAGTACAAGGTTTCCTATACATATTGAAACTGTCTATAGCAACATCTATCTAATCTCTAGGTTTGGCCTGCAAGTACACCTGAATCTCCCAATGCTAAAGAAGCCACAACTAACCTGAAAAATGTTGGTTATCCAGACAGGAAGGAACAAGCATACAAACGGAAAAGCTATTCATAATATAACAAGTTTGACAATACATGAAAATAGCATATATGGAAACGAAAGTAAACAGGTATCTTGATATAACTGGAATGAAAACAGGAATCACGGAACAGAGTATATTGGTACCAAAAAGAACATGGTGACATGACAAGTGGTGAAAAAATAAAGGATAATAAATGAGACAACTAATCTACGTATGTTAAAATATCAGTTTCGATGTGTGAACGGCTAGGGGTAAATCAGGCACCCCGTACGTGAGTTGTGAGACTGCTATTCTCCATAAAAGACATGGGAGATAGAAAGGGTAGTTCACACGTCTACTATAATTTTTTCCCTCCCGACTAGTATACATGGACCCGAACAAGTCACGAAACACGAAAACAAGCTAAAACGAGAATATAATGAGTAATGATCCATGATACCATATCGTGTATACATCGTGTCAACAAGCAAGAGAGAATATATATGATCTGTACTGAACAAAACTATCAGAATTGAAAACAATCAGAGAGTGCACTTGCCTGGGTCCTTTGCTGGTGAAATCGATAATCCTGTTGGGTCCAGGTTAGACTGGTTGCTAGGGTAGGCACGACGAAGTCCCAAAGTGGCAAAGAAAATATATAAACACGATTAGCCATGATCAAAGTTTATAATCTATGGAATATGATTAGTCGGGTCCGAGATCTAACCTAAGAGGAAACTGATTTAGAGAAAGATAATTCTGTAATAAATCATACATATCTCCTTTTTGAAGATGTAATATAAATATTAATAATTATTTTAGAAAGCCTGTAATACCTTTAAGAAAATGTTTTATCAATTAGTAGTCAAATAATATTTAGTCAAGATAATATATGTTTTTAGAATTTATTTTCAAAATTACAATTTAGAAAACTCCATATTTAAAATATATCTTTGGAAGCCTTTTATGTAATCAAACTTATACTAGGCCTAAAATATACCTATAGTCATTAGGCCCATTTGAAAATTATTTTTGTTAAAGAAAACTCATTTAGCAATTACCTATAGTTTATGTAGTTAAAATTATTTTTTTCCTCATTCCAACCTTTGGATAATCCCAAACAATTAGCCCAAAAATAATTTATTAAAAATCAATCATTATCAAAACTATAAATTAGTCTATAGCGAAAATAAAAATTCGTTACAAGCAAAATTTGAAAATATTTACATGTTTACTTATGAAACAATAATACTTTCTAATAGTAATATCAAATTAATATTATCCATAATAATATAACTGTATATATATAGGTATATGTACACAAATATTATAACAGTACATTATTTATAAAAATATCAAATAATCCATTCCAGGGTCTGACCCAAATTGTATATACCAATATTTATACTGTTACAAATTAATAACTAAATATTTATATTTTTAGGGCCAAGAATCATAATTAAAACACAGTAGGTTGATACAATAATATAAACTAGAAATTCTAATATACTTTTAGGGAATTATATATATAATATATACTATACTCAGAAGATATAATAATAATATTTAGAAAAATACTAAAGTCTTACCCTTTCTGTATTGTATACTAAAATCAACTATATCATAAAATACCAAAACTAAAAAATAATGACAACCAGTAACAGATGTTGTGCTACTCTTTTGGGGAAATATTATGTTTATTAGAGAGCAACCAATTGGATACTGAAAGAGAAGACTAAAAATAAGAGGAGAAAGGAAGAGGAATTCGATAGCTTTGAAGAATCTCACCTAGGCTTCTACCCTAGCGCTCGCCTTGCTCGACGCTGGCTCTGCTCGTCGTGCTGGCAGCGACGCTCGAGATGGCCGAAGGAGAGGGCACGAGGTGGCAAGGAAATGACAGCGTGTAGTGGAGGCCTGGCACGGGGATTACGGTCGGCAGCGCTCCGTGGTCTGGCGTGGTCGGTGATGGGTCGGGATCCGACGTATGGAGGTGGCAACGGCTCAACACGGATGCGAGTTTAGGTCACACCGAACGGAGTTACGGCGGCATATAGTGGAGGCACCGACCGGAGGAGGTCCGGTCAGGATTGGGGTCTCGTCGCCGGTGAATAGGAGGAGAAAACATTGTAGGCGGTCGGGATCTAAGGGATCCAGCACCAGAGCTTCGACGGGACAACTCTGCGAGTTAGGCGGCATCGACCGAGGCTGCGCGGGTCAGACGACACGAGGAGTCGACATGGCTTTCTGGCCATGCGGCTCCCGGCGGAGGTGAGGGCCGGTGGTAGCGAGGTTTTATGTGGGCAGCGTCAATGGTGTGACACGACGCCCATACAGCGCTCCTAGGCTCTCGATGGCGAAAGATGTTTGGGATGGCTGCAGGTGACAGTATTGTGGGGGCGAGGAGGAGAGGTTCACTTGCGACGTCCATACACGGAGTGGCTATGGCAGTGTTGATGATGGTCGACAGAGAATGAGAAGATGATGAAAGCGGTGGCGGTGTAGATGGTAGGGGCTACCGTGGGTCGGTGAATGGAGTAGAGTTTAATGGGAGATGGATGTGCTGTGAAGAGAACGTGGGGAGGAGAGTTGGTTACTTGGAGGTGAAAATATATAAATAATTGATAGGATATATACGAAATGGTTTAAAACACTATTTAGTCTTATCGGAAACAACTTCAAATCATAAAATTAATTTATTTTTTTACAAATAAGTTACAAAGCCTTTATTAAAGGATAAGAATAAATAATTTTTAAGACTAGTTAATCAAATCTAATCAATTGGTTGACATAAGTATTTTGAACAATAATTTATGTATTTTAAAGCATATTCGATAATTTTAAATAAACTCAAATATAACCAAAGACTGATTAGCATATTAATGAATCATTTAACCTAATCAAAATCCAAAAGTAGATAATTAATTTAAATTATCTTCTAATATCATAAAAATGATTTGAAGCGTATAAATTAAATCCGTAATTCGAATACATGAATATCATAATAATTGGGAATGCCATCCAAATATTATAATGTATACATTTATAAATCAATCTTAGTCAAGTAATTAATCACCATTATCATTTAAGATATTTTCCTTATTATCAAAGTAATTTAAAACATATTAGTTAAAATTGAAAATCATATTTAAAATAATTTAGTGCTCCCCAAAATAGTTAACTTTGAAACTAATTTGTGATAAAAGTATTAATCTAAAAACTATTCACAAAGCCTATGCGACAATTATCTTTGAGCACAATAAATAAAAATTAAATTTTAGAAATTCGGGAAGACGAGTTACAATTGACTTCTATGTTGAGATTGAATACATGTTCTTTATTGACACCATTGATTTAACTTGCTATATGTCTAATCTATTTACATCTTGGCAATAGACAATCGAGTGTGAGTATTGTCTATTGTATCGCGTATAGTGTGTATTAAGAACATTTGCCAGAGATATCTCGCAAATGACTTATACCCATGGCTCGTCATTATAGAACGATTCTTGAGTGTCCATGACTTGAGAATTGAAAATGAATGTTATAGATACTTGACTAGTAAATTCATATAGATCATTGGGAGGGGAGGACACTTCATGCCACCGCGTACTCGGATCGCTATGGGCCCCCATAGTGGCAGGAACAACCCCGATTGGTATAGGCCCCTGACCTCTACTGACTGAGTAGGTGTTTATCTACTACTGATATGTTACTGAGTAGGTGCTATCTACTACTGATAGAGATTGATTGATTGATTGGTTGACTTATTTTCTTTCTACTGTCGTCGCCCCTTTGGCCATCCGAGTTACTGCAGCGTAGGTGGTAGTGAAGTTTCTCAACTTGCATTATAGTAATTAGGTTTATGATAACCCTAGTTAGTTAATGATATCAAGCCGTAGGCAATGATTGGTAGTGCACTTTTGGTTGTGCGTTACTCTATATGCTCTTATGTCGGTGAATGGCCAGAGGCAAAGTTCTGCTAGGAAAAAGATCTGCAACCTCGGTCCTTGTTTGGTTTAAGGGTTGTAGCTCCGATTTCTAATATTTCCTAAGTCCCTTGTTGCTCATCGGCTTATTCTATTCCATATCTATATTGTTAAGTATTTCTATTCCGTCATTTATATTCCCGAGATATGTGCATTGGTACGTACCGTACTGGTCTCGACTCACATTTATTTACTTTTGCCTTATGTTATTATGTTTTGTTGGGCTTTGTCGTTCACCTCGAGCCTTTATTGTGGTACTTGCTATTTGGGACCTGACTCTACTGGTTTTGTTTGGCCAGATTTACCGTTGGAGCCTGAGGATTCTTCCTATCTTTCTCTGGATGACCCGCCGCCTGCTTAGATCTGCGGTTGTTCCTCCTCGCGAGTGGGTTCCCTTTTTTTACCACTTGCGGTTCATTTCATTTTGGTGGTGTTAGCTAGGGCATGTGTTAGCCCTATTATTTTGAGACTTTCTCAAACTTCGGTCAACATGATGTATTATATTAGATCTAGATTGATATATTGATCATGTATATTAGTACCTTGCTAGTGTAGTATTTTGTATTCACTAGCTTCATGATCATATATAATATGGTATCTTGGGACGCCTCTTTACTTTCATGTGTGATATACTCTTGATATTTGTTGTTGATGGATTGAGATAGGATTTGTTCGACCATAGGAGTCGTCAGTGGCATACTAGAGTCCACCCACTTGTCTTCTAGACAGTCGTGATCGTATATTGGGGTACTGGCATACTTTGGTATATGTAGTTGGCTTTGTTTCATCCCTACTTTCTAGTATTCTGGTTCTGGGGCGTGACAGAGTTTTTTGGGGGCCCATGAAGGTCTGTCTTCAGACTTATGGAGGATTCATCTTGTTAGAATCTCAATCCTATATTTGTCTTCATTTGATCTCTCTTTGCTTATCGCATTCTTGTTTTCCTTAAACTGTAAACATGATTGATATATCCTTGTTCTGTTCCTGTCCATTATTGATATCACATGTCCTTATCTTTTAGGAAAACCCTACATGCTTCTTCTTTTGAAGGTTCAGTTGCTCCGCCGTCTCAGGCAGCTCAGATGGAAGGTCATGATCAGAACCTACCTCCATATAGTCAGAATCCAGCACCATCTTAGCATCCGTAGCAGCTCAGTCTGTTCCTGTTCAGTCATCTCAGCCAGCTTCGTCAGACCCTTCTGTTAGCCCAATAATTATATCATGTTTTTGAATATGGCTAACCAATTAAGTTTAACATAATGACGTCACTAATATTCATGTAATCACTAACATGTTGCTACTTAAACTTAGCATTGTCCTAATGTTAGCATTCTTCTAAATATTCTATATCAATATTGCTATGCTTGTATCATATTGGTTTGTTTGTCTAACATGTATTTGTAGACATGCTGCAAACATGATCAAACATGATCAAAATAGGATATATGCAATAGAGAATTATTGATGGGCCAAAGACGGTGTTGGCGAAGCCTCCGAAAGGTATTCAGATTTCCAGATCTATTTATCTTTGGACGACCACCGTCAAGTAAAAAATGCGTCTTCAAGTCTGCTCAAATATTTGAAGAAAGGCGTCATCAAAGGGCTATTGGTTTTCCTATTTGATTAATGTATTTTCCATATTTATTGAGTCTAGGAATACGATGTACTCTGCATCATACTGGCAAATAGGCTACCCAAGAAATGTTTTCAAAATACACTTTTATTTTGAAAACAAGCCCACTTACAAAAGCCCAAACTACTTTCTAACTGCCTGACTTTTCAAAAAGCCCAAAAACCAGTTTGCAAAAACCTGATAGAACCCTAGCAGAACTCGGCCCGAATTCGGCCAGAGTTCTGCCAGATTTCGGTTAGTGAACGTTGCTTTTTGAACTTGGTCTTCCTGCAGTTTCGGATCCCAACGAGATTTTCTCATAGAGTTCTGCCCAAATTCTGTCCGAATTCTGTCAGAATTTTGCCTTTGGAAAAACTATAAATAGAGAAAGATTTCGATCATTTCAACTCACTCATTCACTTTCATATCTCTTCTCTATAAGCCTACTACTTCTTCCAAAGTATTCTGAGCTATTCATTTTCAAATCCCAAGCCAGTTACAATCCTCTAGTCGATTTGCTAGTGTGGTACGGTCTAGAAGTTTCAGAGTGGTTGTAATCAGAGGCTTGATTGAAGTTAGATACTTCACAATTAAAGTTGGTCGAGTACTTCGGATCAAAGCTCGCATTGTAGAAGTTGCAAGAACTTCGGATGAAAACTTGTGATGATTTTCCATAATGGATTCAACTGGAAGCTAGAGTTCTTCCGACTGCACTAGTCCTCACAAGAGGGAAACCAATATACATCCTTGTGTTTGCGTTTGCTTTTTACTCTCTACTTTTTATTTACATATCTGTGATATATATATTCTGTGATCTTGTTACTAACATTTTTAAATAGTTAATTTCTGCTGCCTACTCTATTCACCCCCTCTAGATTATTACGCTTTACAATTCGTTCCTACAATCGGTCCTACAATTGGTATCAGAGCCAGTACTGCAAATAGAGGTAATATATTTTGATCTCAATTTCTCCTACAATTGGTATCAGAGCGGGTGCTTGGTATATAGATATTGCTGCTCATACCAATTGCTCCTACAATTGGTATCAGAGCAGATGCTCCTTCTACAGATATTATTGTAGGTGCTCCTTATAGAGATATATTGCTTATACCAATTGTTCCTTTAATTGGTATCCTAGTAAGGACTCTATTATTTGGCTTAACATCCTTGGAGCAGATCCTTATTATTAGAGCGGGTTATACTGGTAAAGCAAGGTAATATTGTTATTATATAACTGTTGTTACATAGATCACTATATCACATATGGCAAGTATGTACTTCACAACTGAAGAGCAATCCTCAAATAGACTCCCACTATTTGATAAAACAAACTATAGCTATTGGAAGACACGGATGAGCTTCTACTTGAAGTCTCTAGATTTTGACTTATGGTCAATTGTTGTCACCGGCTACAAGAAGCCCACTATCACTTCTATTCTCACATCCTCTATAATCAACAAGCCCTATTATAGTTACACGGAGGAAGAGAAGAAGTTAGCTAGCCTTGATGCAAAAGCTATGCATATTATTTATTGTGCTGTAGACACAAATGTATTCAATCTTATTTCTACTTGCACAACATCTCATAAAATTTGGAAAGTTCTTGAAGCTACTTATGAGTGCAGGTATGAAAGCAAAGCTAGCAACTCCAGAGAGAAGGATAGTCTTCATAATGATACAAATATGTACATGACGAAATTCGGATTTAAGGTACAACACAATCTTTTATACAAAGAAGAGCTTGTATGTGACAACTACAAGAAGATAGACCACATCCAAGAAGATTGTACTACTACTAGAAAGGAGAGTCACTATAAACAATCAAATGAAGGAAGATCAGCATCTCACAAGCACACTAGCACGAGCATATGGTATGAAAGCAAAGCAAGCGATTCCAAAGAAGAAGAGAGACCTCATCAAGCTACAAATTTATGCTCAATGGCATTATCTGATGAGGTACAAAGTAATTCTTTTTCTGAAGATAGTGAATTTTCTTATGATGATTTATCTGATACTTTCAGTGATCTGTTAGAAGAACACAAGAAAGTACTAGATAAGTATAAGCAAGCTAGAAAGGATATTCGATCCTATAAGCGTGAGAATGAAAAGCTTACTTGCTTATTGAATGATGCAAGAAATAGTTCTCCTTCTGATAATTCTATTAAGATTTCTACACTGAATTTTAGATTGCATGAGGTACTTGATTGCATTGAGAAAAGCACTCAAGAAAATGCTAAACTTAAGGAGGAACTAGAATCAGAAAAGAAGAAGTATTCTATTGCTTCATGTAGAATTGATGCTCTTTCTGCTAAGTATGATGAGATCTGTGCTAACTCTAAAAAGTTAGAGATTAGACTGAAAAAGCAGGTAGTACAACCTACGACTCAGTCTAATACAAGACACTTAGCACATCACAAAGTCACACACGACAGATCATCTAGAAAGGAAGCAAGCAAAGCTAAAGCTTCACACAACCATGCTTTTTATTACAAGTATCCACGAACATCATATCACACTACTGCATGTTCTCATACTGCTGCACATAGGACTAATGTTAATTCTTTCTGTCATTATTGTGGTTTGAATGGACACGTTTCAAATCATTGTCAGATTAGAAAACTAGTTGATAAGAACTTGTGCAAATGGGTTCCCAAAGCTAACAAATGTGGATCCAAGTATTGGATACCAAAGTCTTCACCTAATATTACAGGTGAAGCTTCTCATGTCAAATAGAACTATGCAACATGTTGGTGATTGCAAAGCTACAAAAGTCATCTTCCAAGCAATTGCACCAACATAAGTGTGGTTACTAGTACCACTTTGGTAACATGCTTTCTAAATTTTTTTTTATATTTAGCATGTTCTTATTGATTTCTTGCTATTAGATTTCATTGATATCTTTTAATTGTTTATTGCTTGAATCAATGTGAGACATAATCCTAGCATGACTAGCTGTTTAGCATAAATGATTAGTTCACACTATATAGTATTTATTTTTATTAGTGTGACACATTTGCCTACGTATGCTCTTTACTTTTAATCGTTATTCTTGAAGCATGCATAGGAGCTTAATTTTGTTTTGGTGAATATGTTTTTGACTCTTCGTCTTTAATATTTTTAATGGTCACTTCTTACCGATTTGTCTTTAACATGTCGTATTTACTTTGATATTTATTTTGTGAGTATGAATGTTTAGCACAAGTCTCCTATTTACTTGAAAAGTATATACATATATTTTTATGTTAACCTTGTGCTTGCATAATATACTTCACTATTGATTCTCATATTTTATTTTGATTAATCTCTTATGAATCAATTACATCTTTATCTGTCAAAGCATTTTTATGCATTTTTTGATCTTGTGCTATTTTTTTATGCTTATTAAGGATACATGAATAATTTATTTTTATTTATATATTGCTCATGTTTTTTATATTTTTGTATAAATATCATTATGGGGATATATGAGTTAAGTTCAAGTTCTATATTATTTTAAAAAATAGTTTCAAACTTGTGCTTATCTCATACTTTAGCTATTGATTACTTTGAACAAATTTTTTTTGTTCTTCTCTTTATTAGCTTCTTCCTCAAAGCCTCTTTTAATTATGTTTTTTTTGGCTTTTTGGTTGATATTTTGGATACATGATATTTTTAATATCTTCCTCTAAGTTTTTAAGAGTAGAGATCATTTTGGGAACAAGCCGAAAGGGTCCTTCTGTCATACAGGTGTAAATAGCCTGAAACGAAACGGTGCACTAGTCTTCGGACTACCGCTAGCTGGGAACCGGCCCCTACAGCTAACCCGAAGTGATCAATACTTTATAGACTTAATATTTATTAAGGTCTACTTGCAACTATCGTCTAGTTCTGGATCCAAGGTGCTGTCAAATCTCCTAGGTTTCAGAATATATCAGCATATCTAGGTCCTACATTTTGATTTACAAATATTTTAGATTTTATTGTTACCCAATGACTTTGTAGCACATATAGATAAATGTAATTGATACATCTTATACCGTATGCTACATTATTTTAAGATTTTTTTAAAATCCATAGAATATAATTAATTTCATATTGCACTAATTTTTCTTAAATCTTCGATTATTAAAGAAGAGATTTGTTTTAGGTACAAGTCCACAAAGGGTCTGTCTGTCACCATGACTACGATCGAAGCGAAGCGGTACTTAAGTGTTCCCCGGTGAACCTCCGTTAGCTGGGACAGTACCCCTACAGCTAACCCAAGATTGAACAACGCTTTATAAACTAAAGATTTATTGAGATCTAGTTGCAATTATTATCTGATGGATTTTGAATTTTAGATGGATAATATTCTCTCTTTATATTTTCACAAAAGGTAGCATATGTTGATCTATCTTGTCGATTGTGAGATTATATAGCATAGATCAATTTATGTCATCTTTTGACTTACACGATTATTCATCATGCTAATTTGAAATATATTTTGATTTTTTTATTTTTAAATGTTTATTTAATGGATATTTCTTCTTTTGTCTAAAGATGATTGTTTTTCGTATTCGTGACTACTCATTGAATATTATGATCTTGTGATTTCGTCTTTACCTTGTGTAATATTCAATGATTTTGAGCTTTATACTATTATCTTCTTATTCAAGTTACTTACTGTCTATAACAGTAATTCTTTGCGGGGAGAAGTCAAGCAAATTGAATCTCTCTCTCAAAGAGTTTCTTTTCTTTAAACCTTACGGTTGTCAAGTGGACACCGTGTTAAGGCCTTTAAAAGGGAAGAAATGAACTTTGATAAGAAGTCCTAATATTTTTGAATTAGTTTTCTACTTCTAGAATTATGTCTCTGAAATTTTAAAATTTTTTGTCTATACTATTATTTTTGGATATAACCATGTAAAGGTGGAGTAGTTAACTGTTTCAAGTCAATTAGCCCCTTGACATGCCATATATCTAGAATACACTCTCTTTTTTTTGGAAACTTATCCAGTTACGTTTATTTGTTCAAATGGATTTATTTATGATTTATGGATTCTTTTTTTTTAAATTGTTTCCGTGATTCGAATCGCCAGCTTTCAGTCTTAGGACTAAAAAGACGCATTCGAACATTTACTAAGACAGTTTTTCGTAATAAATTCCACATTTTTGAAAAAGTCTTTTTGATTTCTTTTTGATTTATTGAATCTGTCTGGTACTCAAATGTTATTATTTAAGACAATTTTCAAAATATTAATGTCTTAGAATATTTCTTTTATATAAATATATTGGAGATATATTTTGTTTCTTTATCTTTAAGCGTTTATTTATTGGATATTTCCTTTTGCCTAAAGATGATATTTATTTTTGGAACTTTATATGCATTTGATCAAAGAAAAGAAAAGAAGCATATCTTGGATTTCCCTTGGATCTTATGATTATTTATTTTATCTATTTCATGCATATAAATTATTTTTGAACTATATACGCATATTTTAAGGGGGAGCAAATTATTTTTTTCAATTTTTTATGCCCTTAGTATGTGGTATACCTAGTTCATCATGGACATACATTCTTTTACTTAAAATATTTTGTTGAGTTGTTCATGATATTTAGATTTGTATTTTATGAGAGAATATATAATTACTATTATTTATTTTTAATTCTCTCATTCGAGTTTCTAAAAGTTATCTTGCCAAAAATATATGTAATTATCCTTATTTGATTGAGTTTAAAATTACTGTTGGCATTTCTTATTGAGGTTTTATCTCAAAGTTCATGATTATCTATATTTAGACTGATCATACTTTGCGGGGGAGCATTCAAATCGACTGAATTTCTCCTTTTTAAGTATTTTGTCTTCATTGCCTTCATGTTTATCTAATGGATATACATATATCATGCTAAGGTAATTGAATTCAAATGCATGAACTTTGGTATAGATTTTGCATAGATTCTAGTATACTTATTTTGATCTCTTTTCGATGATTATACTCTTTATGGAATTGATTCACTAATTTGTATGGGCAAATTATGAATCATATTTTTTTGTGATCATTGTTAAAAGTTTCATTATATTTTTTTTATTCTTTTATATATACTAGATCTGCGAATTTCTATTCCTCATCATTTATTTATGACCAATGATTGATTTCTACTATCTTATATATATATATATATATATATATATATATATATATATATATATATATATATATATATATATATATATATATATATATATATATTATTTTTATTTTTATTTAATTTTTTTTTAAAAATACTAAACTTTATTCATCTCCTTTTAGAGTCCATCTTTGAGTTACAAAAGTGAGTGAACAAAACAACAAACAGAAACTAGCTATATCCAGGTGGAATAGTCTTCATGTGTTTGCAACGAGCAAGGGCTTTTCCTACTTGCCTCCGGACCTCAATGAGAACCTGAGCTTCTGAAAACTTATACGCTTCGTACCTCCATTTGTTCCTATTTTTCTAGATCACCCAACAAGTAGCGCCAACGATAATTTCTCTCAGGTGAATCATTGGGCGTCTCCACCACCGTCTAAAATGACTCAACACTGTTTCTGAGCTCCGAATGGAGAAGTCCTGTTGCAGTAATTTCCACACTTGATCAGCCAGCTCTCCTATAGAAAATATATGTTCGATTGATTCCTGTGCTGGGTTAACACAGCAGTGACACTTCGAAGCAATGTGATATCCCATTCTCTGGACACTATCATCCGTTGGTAGCCTATCAAGAAGTAATCGCCAAACAAGAACGGACCATTTAATAGGAATGCAGGTGTTCCAAACATGAGTAAAATCTGGATGACGAGTATGCTGGATTCGAGTATGAATATAGGCCGAGGACACAGTAAACAGTCCAGTACGAGATGGACTCCATCTCCATCTGTTAAGGTCCGCAGGATCACTAACAATCAGATGATTAGCAAGCAATCTCCCATGTAACAGTCTTTTCCAAATACCCGAAGCATTAGAGTTAGCCTGCACAGTATCAAGGCTTGCAAATTTGCAATATTTCATCTTGATGAAAGATGTCCATAAGGATTCCTGAGTTTTAAGCTTCCACCATAATTTAGAAGAGAAGGAATCACTGACTTCATCCAAACTTCGCAGCCCCAGGCCAGCTTCTTCATGCAGCCTGGCCATTTTCTCCCAACCTAACCAAGAATGTTTGAAAACCCCCTCTTGTGATCCCCAAAAAAAATAAGAGAACATGACATCTAGTTGTTTTATAACTGATCTAGGGGGAGTACAAGCTGCTAATGTGTACATAGGAATAGAGGTGAGAACAGATTTAAGAAGAACGAGCTTACCACCGTATGATAAAAGTCGTTGCTGCCATCCTTCGACTCTATCTCTGATTTTAGATATCAGTTCTTCAAACATGCCTGCGTTCTTCCTCCCTGACATCAGTGGACAACCCAAGTAAGAAAAAGGCGGGTTAGAAGATGTGAATCCCATAATCTCACGTAATTCAGCTTCTCTACTTTCTGAAAATGATGCATGAACGTATAGAGAAGACTTGTGAGAGTTAATACGTTGACCGGAGGCTCTCTCATATCTGGCTAACATGTCCCGCAATATTTGTACTGAACCAACATCCCCTGCTGCAAAGATTAAGACATCATCTGCATACGCTAAATGGGTCACAGCCGGACAGCCACTAGGCGAGTAGTAGTGGTAAAAAGATGGAATGTCGATCAATGACTTGAGATTTTTGGACAGTGCCTCAACTGCTATAATGAACAGGGCTGGAGATATAGGATGTCCCTGCCGCACACCTCGAAAGCCATGGAAGAAGCCCGATGATTCCCCGATAATCACTGTAGAATACCAAACATTGCTAATTAAACGGAAAATCATGTTGATCCAATTCTCATTGAACCTAAATTTCCGCATAACCTGCATCAAAAATCTCCAGTTCATCCGATCATATGCCGTTTCCATATCCAATTTAATAGCCACATTGCCTCCTCTGTTCTTAATCTTCATCATACTCATCATTTCTTGTGCCAAAATAACATTGTCAATAATCTTCCTTCACCGGACGAAGCCACATTGCTCCAGGGAAATGATACGAGGAAAAAGATGAGCTAATCGGTTAGCCAGCAATTTTCATATTATTTTGTTCATAATAGTGCACAAACTTATAGGGCGGAAGTCCGACCAGGTTGAAGGTTGTTTTACCTTAGGGATCAGAATTAGAGAGGTACTCGTGATCACCCGAGGCAAAGCAAATCCGGCCATAAACAATTGAACAGCCTCCATAATGTCTCCTTCTATGATAGTCCAGACTGTAGTGAAAAATCTAGCTGTGAAGCCATCTGGTCCTCCCGCACTCTTGGAATTGATTCCTTTGATGGTTTGATGGAGTTCTTCCTTTGTTGGATCCATAGTCAAAAGCAAGTTGTCCGCTTCATTGATCAAACTAGGAATACAAGCCAGTAATCCATCATCCTGCACCGGGCCTGCATACAAATAATGATTAGCAAAAAATTCATTGGCCGAGTCTTGCAGGTCCTTAAGCTCAGTGATAGAGGAGCCATCCTCTGTTTTAATAGAATGAATGCAGAGTTTTCTTCGTTTGCTATTCACGCATTCGTGGAAATACGCAGTGTTGTGATCCCCCTCTAAATCCTACCGTGTCCGTGCCTTCTGCCTCCAGTAGGACTCCTCATAGGAGAGGCGTTGCTTTAGTAAGGCCCTCGCTTGCTGAAGAGATTCCCTGTTTGAGCCAGAACAATCCTGTTCAAAAGCAATTTCTGCTGCAAGAACCCCGTCCTCAGCTGCTTTAACTTCCTGAAAAATGTCCCCAAATATATTGTGACTCCATCTGGACAATGCTTTTCTGCAGGCTACCAATCTTTCCGCCACCCGCACGAGTGCATTAGTATGATCCACCGAGAACCAAGCCTTCTCAACTATCTGAGTAAATTCGGCATGTGAAACCCAGAAATCTAGAAACCTGAAAGCACGCTTCCCTCCCGCGCTAGCAGATTTAAATTTGATCAAAAGTGGTAAATGGTCAGATTTATTACGATTGAGATGATCTTCAATCGATAGAGGCAACATCTGCCACCAGTCCTTGTCAAGAAGCATACGATCCAATCTAGAACCTTGCTTCTCTCCCTCCGATTTAAACCATGTGAATTTGCTCCCTGAGTACGGCAATTCCGTAAGCCCCGATGCCATAACAAAATCATTGAAATCATTCATAGATTGCCGACTTGGATTAAGGCCACCAGTCTTCTCCTCAATGCATCTCACTGCATTAATGTCTCCTCCAACCGCCCAGGGGAGAGAAAAACTGTTTTGTATGTACTGTAGCCGTGACCACAACTCCGTTCTACCTTCCTTGGTTTCATGACCATGAACTATAGACACAAGGACTTCCTTAGGCAAGAAGTCATTAGAGTAACGAACAGTCACCGCTTGATCAAATGAGTCCACTAACGACATCAATGAACCAGTTCTAGCAAACAACCAAATGTTCCCACGATCATTAGAAAAAGCTTGAGAGCAACCAAGCTTGATTTGGAAGGAAACTAATTGTTCCTTAGCAACTTTTGGTTCAATGACTGCTAGAAATTGAATCTTGTTGATCCGGAGTAATAATTTGATCCTCTTGATAGTCATCTTATTAGCAATCCCACGTACGTTCCAAATAAGGAAGTTAAACATTAATGGTCTTGTTTTGAGCACCAGCGGGAGTAGTGTGACCTGATCGTAAGACTCTGTCTGAAGGTGGAGGTGGGGGCTTCTTCTTACGCGACGGCTGAGGAGGCCGGACCACGTCCTCTTCTTTTTCTTCATTCTCTTGCCTAGCTTCCTCTTCTTCAGCAATATCAGCCCAGGCACGTCCAACAACTTCTCTTTCTTCGATTCGACCCACAACCTCTCCCTCTTCAATATCTGTATGTTCCTTCCCCTCGTGATCCGAAACTGGGAGAGTCTCTTCATCCCTATGCATGTTGTCATCATCATTAGGATCAGGAGTGGAAGTATTCCCATCATCCTGCAATATGGTGTCAGTAGGAGGGGGCTCATCATTAATGACTGGCGGCATGATCGGGGGAACCTGATTGGTATTTGTATGAGTACTCGGGCCTGCTTGATTGGAGATGGTTTGACGGCTTCCACTATGAGGATGATTATTGATCGGTGTACTTGGCTCAGGAGATATAGTGGTAGGGATAGATTCTATGTTCAGAGGCGGATGTGATGGTTCCCCAGTCTCCAGGTGAGTCCCTCTTTGAAGAATCCGAGTCACGTGTGCTTCCTTTTGTCCCGCAGGTTCTTTGCCTTTCTCTTTCGCTTTTGTCTTGCATGCCTCTGTGGCGTGGCCTTGATGACGGCATATCGAGCAGTAAAGTGGGGTGGACTCGTATTCAATATGTTGCCAAAAGCTCCTATTACGAGGCATGTTAATGCGGAGTTTATGTTGGAGAGGCTTTGAAGCATCTATCTCAATAAAAAATCGAGCAAGACCTGGACGTGACAACTCCGCAGTGGCTTTATCGATTTTGAGGGGAGACCCTATGGCTCCTGCTATGGCAAATAAGGCCTCCTTTGCATAGAGATGGTGAGATAGATTGGGAAGACTAATCCAAACCAGAATTATTGGAGACTCATGGGAAGGAGAAAAGTCAGGATCCCATTTAAAAATACGCATTGGAGCTCTAGTAATGTACCAGGTATCCTTTGCACGAAAACGGAGATAGTCTGATTCGCATGATGGATGAATAAGTATATGTTTAGAATCTATGAGGCCAGCCGAAATAGCTCCATCGAACGTGAACTCCGCCAAGGCTTTGCGGATCTTATCGATAGGGGGACGATATTGTGAGAATTTTCCAACCAACGCGAACCGCAGTGGAGAAGCCAAAGCGGACTCCTCCTCCTCTGTGAAGGAGATCGACGGGGCGCCCTTAAAGGACGAAACCGATCTAGGAGGAAGCAGAGGCGCAGACTTGGGGTTCTGGCCTCCCACCATCTCCGCAAAAGATCGAGAGGTCATGGGACCCTAGGAGTCAAGACAGATCAATAACAAGGGAGGGAGCTACCATCCAAGTGGTATGGCAGCCCCAAAGGGACGCCGGCGCGGCCAAAGGCCACTCCGGAGTCGAAGAAGAAGAAGACGGAGCCCTAGGGTTCCAGGACATATATATATATATATATATATATATATAATTTTTTTCCAGGACATATATATATAATATATATATATATATATAAATATATATATATATATATATATATATATATATATATATATATATATATATATTATTTTTTTCCAGGACATATATATATATAATATATATATATATATATATATAAATATATATATATATATATATATATATATATATATATATATATATATATATATATATATATATATATATAAATATATATATATATATATATATTTTTATATATATATATAAATGTCCTTTTTGGATTTCTAGTTGGTAAACTATGTATTGCTTGATTTCAATGTTCTTTGTTTTTAAGTTACACCAACTATGTTGTGTTTTGATAAGTTTTTATTCTTTAGTTATGAAATTTTCTAAACTTGTCGTTACACTGTTCTCCTAATCCTTGATCATGATTATTTTTGCTTTTCTCCTTTAATTATGCTTAAGTTCATTTTAGCTTTAATTACAGGAGAGCTTATTTTTTATCATGTCAAAGGGGAAGAAATAAGTTTAAGTCAGCGTACAATATTCTAGTATTATGTGTTTATTAGTGATACATGCATCTATTGTATATATATTAAACTTAAAGGATTTGCCATAATCAAAAAGGGGGAGATTGTTAGCCCAATGATTATATCATGTTTTTAAATATGGCTAATCAATTAAGTTTAACATAATGACGTCACTAATATTCATGTAATCACTATCATATTGCTACTTAAACTTAGCATTATCCTAATGTTAGCATTGTTCTAAATATTCTATATCAATATTGCTATGCTTGTATCATATTAGTTTGTTTGTCTAACATGTATTTGTAGACATGCTGCAAGCATGTTCAAACATGATCAAAACAGGACATATGCAATAGAGAATTATTGATGGGCCAAAGACGGTATTGGCGAAGCCCCCGAAAGGTATTCAGATTTCCAGATCTATTTATCTTTGGACGACCGCCATCAAGTAAAAAAGGCGTCTTCAAGTCTGCTCAAATATTTGAAGAAAGGCATCATCAAAGGGCTATTGGTTTTCCTATTTGATCAATGTATTTTCCATATTTATTGAGTCTAGGAATACGTTGTACACTGCATCGTACTGGCAAATAGGCTACCCAAGAAACATTTTTAAAATACCCTTTCATTTTGAAAACAAGACCACTTACAAAAGCCCAAACTACTTCCTAACTGCCTGACTTTTCAAAAAGCCCAAAAACCAGTTTGCAAAAACCTAACAGAACCCTAGCAGAACTCGGCCCGAATTCGGCCAGAGTTCGGCCAAAGTTCGGTTAGTGAACGTTGCTTTTTGAACTTGGTCTTCCTGCAGTTACGGATCCCAACGAGATTTTCTCATAGAGTTCTGCCCGAATTCTGCCCGAATTCTGTCAGAATTCTGCCTTTGGAAAAACTATAAATAGAGAAAGATTTCGATTATTTCAACTCACTCATTCACTTTTATATCTCTTCTCTATAAGCCTACTACTTCTTTCAAAGTATTCTGAGCTATTCATTTTCAAATCCCAAGCTAGTTACAAACCTATAGTCGTTTTGCCAGTGCGGTACGGTCTAGAAGTTTCAGAGTGGTTGTAATGAAAGGCTTGATTGAAGTTAGACACTTCACAATTGAAGTTGGTCGAGTACTTCGGATCAAAGCTTGCGTTGTAGAAGTTGCAAGAACTTCGGATGAAAACTTGTGGTGATTTTCCATAGTAGATTCAACTAGAAGCTAGAGTTCTTCCGACTGGACTAGTCCTCACAAGAGGGAAACCAGTATACATCCTTGTGTTTGCGTTTGCTCTCTACTCTCTACTTTTCATTTATATATCTGTGATATATATATTCTGTGATCTTGTTACTAACATTTTTAAATAGTTAATTTTCGCTGCCTACTCTATTCACCCCCCTCTAGAGTATTACGCTTTACAACTCGTTCCTACAATCGGTCCTACACCTTCAGTACAGCCAGTCCAGGCAGGCCAGTGTGCCCTACTCGAGATGATGAGGGGCATGATGGAGGCACAACAACAGCAACATCAGAATCAGCTTTAGATCCGGCAGCAGGTGGTTCAGTTGTACCAACAGTTGCAACAGGGCCACGACCATACCAACAACACTCTCTGCCAGGACGTTACAATAGCTTTGGAGGCGAGTGGACGTCGTGGTCACAACTCAGCATCCGACTTTAGTCGCTTGTATCCAGCTTAGTTCTTCGGCACCGAAGATGTAGTATCAGCCGATTCTTAGCTTCAAGACAAACCGAAGCCATTTTGGAGGCAGCTAGGACTCCAGCAGAGGATAGGGTAGCAGTTGTAAAGCTGCAGTTATCAGACATTGCCCGCGGCTGGTGGGTAGAACAGGAGATGGGTCTTCCTAGGCTTGTTAGTTGGGAGACATTTCGGAAGCGCTTCCAGGAGAAGTTCTTCCACACCTCAGCCAAGTTCCAGCTTCAGCAACAGTTCATCAACCTTTGTCAGCATACGAGGACCATGGATCAGTATGCGGCAGAATTCAGTAGGCTCAGTCAATTTTCATCACACATGGTAGCTTCCGATGGTGATAGAGCTCGGAGGTTCGAGCAGGGCTTGTACTTGGAGCTTTAACAGCTTATGGTGGGCCATTTCTATGACATCTTCGATACAGTACTGAGAGCAGCCAGATCCTTGGAGATGACCAGACAGAGGATAGAAGATAGGACCAGAGGTCAGAAGAGGTCACATTCGACTATGAGGGGCATTACCATTCAGTCCTCAGCCCCAGCCCTAGCAATCAGAGCTCCAGATCATCGACCTCCTCATCAGACAGTATCATCAGCCCCGACAGTGACATCAGTACAATAGTTTAGGCAGTCAGGTCAGCCAGGATGTGATTACTGTGGAAAGCCATGGCACACCCGAGCCCAGTATAGGAGGGCCGATGGTCAGTGTCTTAGATGTGGGGCATCTGATCATATGATTGGGTCTTGTCCTCATAGACATCCAGAGGCTACATTAGTTGTCCCAGTGTCATTGGCGATTGAGAGAGGACCAGCAGAGTCAGCTCGATCATATGTTCAGCGCCCGCTTCCGACGCAGTCCCAGCAGTTTTAGCACCAACGTCCAGCACAGTATGCACAAGCCCAGCAGGCTGGGTTGAGTCAGCAGCAGACTACACAAGTACCCTTGAAGCGTGGACAGGCTTTCAACATGAGCTTATAAGAGCTGTTGGCCGAGGGTGGTCAGATTGTAGGTTATATTTTGAGCATTCTTTCAGTTTATCTTACTCCTGGGTTTTGTTGACGGTCTTGTATTCCACCTATATTCGGAGTACAATATTCACCTCGACATATTCGACGAGTGAAGGCGAGTTTCTCGTACCAATCTTCTGCCTTCGTATCTCATGACATGCGATATCTATCATGTATCCCGACTACGTAGGTGTGTCCTGGATTAGAGTCATGTCTTCGACTGAGTCGTTGGTACCGACTTACTTCGAGACTTGACCCTTGTCCACTTTGTGAGTCAGCGTAGGCAAGCGAGGACGAATCCCTACTCAACTGACTCAGGGGTATATTATACCATATGCCTCCTTTTCTTATATTATATATGTATATATTTATTATTTTATGCATTTATTTAAATTCTGTATCTCAAATATCACTTATACACGGGATATTTTCTTTCGATGAGTTATGATTTCACATTGTTTTAGAATGTGTATTTTTGTTCGACTGGCTTTAGGAAATTCTGAGGACGAAATTTTTCTAAGTTGTGGAGAGTTGTGAGACTCGTCTCACAGTATTGGTATTTATATACGGATACATATTTTGTATTGTATTTCGTATTTTCTTGATTTTCAGAATGCTTTAAAATTTTCTGCAAATTATATATTTTCTCTTAGACCGGCATACCAATGGTGTACCAGTGTATACTGACGGCATACCGCCCGGATAGATTTTTCATATTTAGATACTTTTTATTTCAGATATTTTCATGAGTAGTGTTTCCGATATTTTTATGAATAGTGTTTCACATATTTTGATGAATAGTATTTAAATATTTTTGTGAATAGTGTAGATGCACCCTATTATCCAATGGATACTTGGTTTTCTTTGGATGGCCAAGATTGACTTAGATTGTGACATGGATCATGATCCAACGGTCACGATTAATTCCCCCTTCCATATATACCCATTGAGTTTCTCTCTCCTCTCTCTTTTCTTCTTTCTTCATTTCCTCTTCACTCTCCTTCCTCTTCCTCAAGCTTGGAAAAGCTTGGCCTTGAGGCCTAGAGTGTGGTTTCGGAACCCCTCTTGGTGGTGGAGTGGAAGATTAGGCTTGGTTTCTAAAACCTTGGCAAATATATCTTGCTCAAAAGTGATATGACCATGATTTATTTTTGGTTTTCCATAGAAACTAAAGCTTTATTATTCTACAATATGCTTCTCTAAATTGTTAACATCTTTAGTATATAGCACTTTTGGTTTTGATCGGTGGTATTACGTAGATATGAGTTTCTAGATATAATTTTTGAGTATTTTGAGGTATTCATTTATCAAAACTTTTAATTTGTTAAAACTAATTTTTCTATGTTATAGGAAATTCAATTCTATACAATTTTGACTTTCGAAAATCTGAATTCTGATTTAAAATGAAGTTTTTAAGGCCGAAACAAGTTTTGGAGTTTTCAAAAATCAACTTTCTGTGACAGTTCGAAAAATCCATCGGAAATCCGCAAAAATCCATCGAAAAATCTGAACTTGCTTTAAAAATTTGCTGTGACACTTCGAAAAATCCTCCAGTAATCTGCAGTAATCCGTCGCATGATCCGGTTAGGCTATTTTTGTCCGTTTCAGTCTGTTTCTGTCCATTTTTGTCTGTTTCTGATATTTTCTTCGATTGTAATGAACTCTTAACATGATTAGATGATCTTATATAGTTACAGAATGATTGTACGCCCTATATACATGACACATCCTTATGTTCATGTATTGTTCTATGTCCAGATTATAGATATTGGCCTGTCATGGTGCACTCCAGATTACTGTATATGTCCAGCTTGAGTTAGTGGCTCGTAGTAGCGCACTCCTGTACTGATATTTCTCGATAAACTTTTAGATTGAGATTGAATGATAGTTCTTTATTGACATCATGGATTTAACTTGCTATATGTCTAATCTATTTGCATCTTGGCAATAGACAATCGAGTGTGAGTATTGTCTATTGTATCGTGTGTAGTGTGTATTGAGAACATTTGCCAGAGATATCTCGCAGATGACTTGTACCCATGGCTCGTCATTATAGGATGATTCTTGATGTCCACGACTTGAGAATTGAAAATGAATGTTATAAGTAATTGACTAGTAAATTCATATAGATCATTGGAAGGGGAGGACACTTCATTCTACCGCGTACTCGGATCTCTATAGGCCCCCACAGTGGCAGGGATAACCCCGATTGGCGTGGGCCCCTGACCTCTAATGACTGAGTAGGTGTTTATCTACTACTGATATGTTATTGAGTAGGTGTTTATCTACTACTGATAGAGATTGATTTATTGATTGGTTGACTGTTTTTCTTTTCTTTCTACTGTCGTTGCCCCTTGTCCATCCGAGTTACTGCAGCGCAGGGGGTAGTGAAGTTTCTCAACTTGCATTCTAGTAATTAGGTTTGTGATAACCCTAGTTAGTTAATGATATCAAGTTGTAGGCAATGATTGGCCGTGCACTTTTGATTGTGCGTTACTCTATAAAGCTCTTATGTCGGTGAGTGGCCAGAGACTAAGTTCTACTAGGAAAAAGATCTGCAACACTGGTCCTTGTTTGGTTTAAGGGTTTAGCTCCGATTTCTAGTATTTCCTAAGTCCCTTGTTGCTCATCGACTTATTCTGTTCCATAGCTATATTGTTAAGTATTTCTATAAAATCATTTATATTCCCGAGATACGTGCATTGGTACCGCATTGGTCTCGACTCGGATTTATTTACTTTTACCTTATGTTATTGTGTTTGTTGGACTTTGTCGTTTACCTCGAGCCTTCATTGTGGTACTTGCTATTTGGGGCCTGACCCCACTGGTTTTGTTTGGCCAGATTTACCGCTGGAGCCCGAGGATTCTCCCTACCTTTCTCTGGATGACCCGTCGCCTGCCTAGATCTGCGGTTGTTCCTCCTCGCGAGTGACCCTTTTTTTACCACTTGCGGTTCATTTCATTTTGGTGGTGTTAGCTAGGGCATGTGTTAGCGCTATTACTTCGAGACTTTCTTAGACTTCGGTCAACATGATGTATTATATTAGATCTAGACTAATATATTGATCATGTATATTGGTACCTTGCTAGTGTAGCATTTTGTATTCACTAGCTTCACTATCATATATGATATAGTATCTTGGGATGCCTTTTTTACTTTCATGTGTGATATACTCTTGATATTTGTTGTTGATTGAGATATGATTTGTTCGACCATAGGAGTCGTCAGTGGCATGCTAGAGTCCACCCACTTGTCTTCTAGACAGCCGTGATCGTATATTGGGGTACTGGCGTACTTTGGTATACGTAGCTGGCTTTGTTTCGCCCCTACTTTCCAGTATTCTGGTTCTGGGGCATGACAGAACATCATTTGGCTGATTAGCCCACCATCCTCCAGAGGACACCGGTTCATACTTGTCATCACCGACTACTTTTCTAAGTAGGCAAAAGTAGTACCTCTGGCCAAGGTAAAAACTGCAAACGTGATCAGCTTTGTCAAACATCATGTCATATACCGCTTCGGCATTCCTTAAAGGATCATCCGTGACAATGGTCCTCTATTCGTGAGCCACGCTTTCCATCGGTTCTACGATAAAAATCGAATATAGAATGTGGCATCAACGACTTACAATGTCGTAGAGAATGGACTAGCCGAAGCGTTCAACAAAACCATCGTCAAGATACTTAAGAAAGTCGTTTCGTCTAATAAGCGCGACTGGAATGAGAAGCTCGGTGAATGTCTGTGGGCTTACCGTACGACAGTTCGAACACCCACGGGCAATACGCCATTCTCTCTTGTTTATGGAAGCGAGGTTCCCCTGGAGATCCAGACCCCGTCCTTACGGATAGCTATCACCAACCAGCTGACGGAGACAATCAACACTGGCGGCTACAAGAGTTAGAAGCTTTAGATAAAAAACGTCTGCTAGCTAAACAACGAATCGAGCTTTACCAAGCTCGAATTTTCGGGGCCTTCAACAAGAAAGTCCTGGAAAAAAAATTCTAAGTGGGTGAGCTTGTCTTGTCAGTTCGAAGTCCGATGATAATGACTCATAAAATGGCTGGAAAGTTCGAGCCCAAGTGAAAGGGACCATTCGTCATAGAGACGTGTTCGCCTATTGGTCATGGTCAAACCTGATTTTAATAATTGATCAAACTCTGTTTTGATATAAGGGCTACTCAAGTTAATTTGGACTCTTGGACAACTGTCAAAGAACTGCTACCTATCTGTTTAAGACCGAAGCTGTGTTTGTCGTATGAGTTGTATGCAATGTAATTTTTTTACTTTTATTGAGTCTAGGACTATATTGTACACCGAGTCGTACTGGCAAATAGGCTACCGTAAAATTATTTTCAAAATATCCTATGTTTTGAAAAACAGCCCCCTATTTACAAAAAGCTACTAACTGCTTAAAACAATTTCAAAAGTCATAAAAGTTTTTTTGCAAAAACCTTGACAAAACCTTGACAGAAATCAGCCAGAGTTCGGTTAGTAGACGTTGTATTTTGAACTTAGTCCTCTTGTAGTTACGGATCTTGCCAAAATTTTCTCATAGAGTTCTGTCCGAATTTTGCCCGAATTCTGACAGAGTTCTGCCTTTGGAAAAACTATAAATAGAGAAGGATTTCGATCATTTCAACTCACTCATTCACTTTCATCTATTCTCTCTAAAGCTTACTACGTTCTTCCAAAGTATTCTAAAGCTTTCATTTTCATATTCCAAGCCAGTTACAATCCTCTAGTCAATTTGCCAGTGCGGTACGGTCTAGAAGTTCAGAGTGATTGTAATCAGAGGCTTGATTGAAGAAAGATATTTCACTACTGAAGTTGGTCGAATACTTCGGATCAAAGCTCGCGTTTGTAGAAGTTGGAAGGACTTCGTATGAAAACATGTAATATTTTTTAATAGTGGATTCAACAGGAAGCTAGAGTTCTTCCGACTAGACTAGTCCTCACAAGAGGGAAACTTGTATACATAGTCGTCTTTGCGTTTGCTTTCTGATCTCTGTCTTTATATTTATTTACTTGTGATGTATCTATGTGATCTTGCAGGTAACTTTTTAATTAGTTATTCTTTTTGCTGCCTACTCTATTCACCCCCTCTAGAGTATTGCGCTTTACGATTCGTTCCTATAATTGGTATCAGAGCGGATTATACAGGTAAAGCAAGGTAACATTGTAGTTATATTTTTTATTCTTAACTGTTATATAGAGCACAGTATAACACATGGCAACTGTGAAGTTCACAAGTGAAGGCCAAGCCACAAACAGACCTCCACTGTTTGACGGTACAAATTACACTTATTGGAAGACACGGATGAGTTTCTTCTTGAAATCTCTAGATTTTAACTTATGTTCTATTGTTATTGATGGCTATAAAAAGCCTCATCGTATTCTTACTGAAGATGTATTGGTTGAAAAACCCCATGATAAGTATACTGAGGATGAAAAGAAAAAGGCCAGTCTTGATGTACGTGCTATTAATGCTTTATTTTGTGCTTTAGATAGGAATGAATTTAACAGCGTGCCTACTTGCACAACATCAAATAAAGTATAAAAACTTCTCGAAGTAGCCCATGAAGGAACAACACAAGTCAAGGTGTCAAAGATCAGCAGACTTACTCAGGAGTATGAAGCGTTCAAATTGAAGCAAAATGAATCTGTCACTCAGATGTTTACGAGATTCCTGGATATTATAAATCCTTTGTCATTGTTAGGCAAGGAGTACAGTAACCATGAGAAGATTTGCAAACTATTACGAGTACTCACGAAGAACTAGATTCCAAAGGCTACAACAATCATTGAAGGGAATGACCTCTCAACAATGTCTCTCGAAAAAGTCATGGGTAAGCTACTCACTCACGAGCTAGAACTTCAAGACTTTGAAGATACTGCACCAAATGAGAAGTCCGAGAAGTCGATCGCTTTCAAGGCTCAACATAGAAGAACTATCGAATATAATTCTGACGACAGTGACTCTGACTCTGAAGATCAAGCTCTTATGGTAAGAAAGTTTAAGAAGTTCATAAGATTTAACAGAAGAATAAAGGATTACAACAGCAACAACAACAAAGAAGATCTTATCTGCTATGGCTGTAAGAAGAAAGGACACATGAAGAACGAATGTCCAACAGCATCATCGTCAACCAGTAAAAGCAACAAATATGACCAAGGCTATCTGAAGAAATCTACATCCAGAAGGTATGCCAATACAAGCATATGGCATAAAAGTGAAGCTAGCGACTCAAAAGATGAACAATCAGATGACGCTACAAATATATGCTTGATGGCTTACGATCAGGTAACCATTAACCCCCTGTTTGATACTTGTGATGATTTTATCTTTAAGCAACTAGGTAAAGCCTTTACTGACCTCTTAGGGGATTATAGAAGACTGCGTAGTAAATACCATACCTCTAAGAAGGTACTCAAGGAGTACAAAGGTGAAATAGGAAGACTTACCGACCTACTAGCTGAGGTTAGAAGTAGTGATAATTCTAGTGAGGTAGGTGAGCTTTCTTCTGTTAAGCTGTTATTACACGAGACCAAAAGACTATCCGAAGAAAATGACAAGACCATTACCCAGCTAGAGGAAGACTCACTCAAGGAGAATAAGAGTCTTCAGTATGCACTGATTAGAAATGATGCACTTACTGCTGATTTGAGATCTTTACATGACACCTCCAAAAAGTTGGAAATTAGGTTAGGAAAAGAGCCTGAAGTTGCTGCTTCCTGCCCTAACAAGTGTCACTTACCGAATCATCGAAACACTGTCAAACCCAACACTATCAAACCCAACACTGTCAGACTAAACCAAAATAAACCATTGCCCAAGAAGATAAATAGACAACATTCTTCTATACTAGAAAACCAAGACCTACCAATAATGCACAATACACTGCATTCAACATTCAACATGCTAGATGTCACTGTTGTGGCACCATTGGTCATATTTCTTCTTCATGTAGAATTAGAAAGCTTGTTGATTTAAAGATTTATGCATGGATACCGAAAACTAACATTCTAGGACCCTACATGAAATGGGTACCAAAGTTTTTATCTGCAAATTCTTTTGTAGGTGAAACACCCTTCACATGCTAGAAGCAAATGGGTCCTTGACAACGGTTGCTCGCGGCACATGACCGGTGATGCTTCATTATTCGCAACACTGTCGAAGAAGAATGAAGGATACGTTTCCTTTGGTAATAATTTAAAAAGAGTACATAATTGGTATCGGCAATATTGGTAAGGTCCCCTATCCTGTGATTAAAGATGTCTGTCTAGTTACTGAGTTAAAACATAATCTTCTCAGCATAAGCCATTTTGCTGACCATGGTTATAGTATTAACTTTGTCAAAGACACGTGTACTATAGTTGATAGCTCAACTGGAAGTACTATCTTTGAAGGTATCAGGGAAGACAATATATATATTTTTTATCTGTTAGAAGATACTAACAAAGCAGGTACATGCTTGATGGCCAAAAGTGATGAGAGTCAACTATGGCACAAGAGACTCGGTCATGCAAACATGGATACAATCTCAAGATTATCCATAAAGAAGTTGGTACGAGGCTTACCCAACATTTCTTTCAAGAAGGATACGGTATGTAGTGAATGTAAAAAGAAAAAAGCTACCCGATCCACATTTAAGTCCAAGAACGCTGTAAGTACCACTAGACCTATACAATTACTACATATGGATTTATTTGGACCTAGTATAATTGCTAGCCTAGGTGGTAAGTTATATGCATTTGTAATAGTAGATGATTTTTCTAGATACACATGGGTAGATTTTCTTGCCCGCAAGAATGATGCATTGTCAGAATTAGTTACCTTTTGCAAGAAAGTTCCAAAATGTAAAAGATTTCATGATAACTCGTATTCGAAGCGATCATGGCGGCGAATTTGAGAATGCAGAGTTCAAGCAATTTTGTGACACACACGGTTATCTGCATGAGTTCTCTTGCCCTAGGACTCCACAGCAAAATGGAGTTGTGGAACGTAAGAACAGGACTCTATCCAAAATGACTAGAGTAATGTTAAACCAGTTTAGTCTACCAAAATACTTTTGGGCTGAAGCTGTCAATACAACTTGATATGTTCTCAATAGGGTTCTAATTCGACCTATATCGAAGAAGACTCCCTATGAGCTATGGTTTGATAGAACACCTACTGTCTCTTATTTTAAAATATTTGGTTGTAAATGATTTATTCATAACACTAAGGACAATCTGAGTAAATTTGACGAAAAGGCCGATGAAGGTATATTTTTAGGTTATGCAGCGAAAAGCAAAGGGTACAGAGTCTTCAACAAGAAAACCATGATCATCGAAGAATCGATAAATATTATATTTGACAAACTCAATCAACACTCAGTCGATGATGATGATGATGATGAAGACATAAGTACACCAAGTACAGCTCTTGCAGAACCTTCACACAAAGCACTAGCTGATTCTCCAAGCAAATTACGTACAGAACCAGAAGTCAGAACCAGCAAACCAGAGGATATGCCAAAAGAAATGAGATTTTTGGCAGACCATCCTAAGGACTTGGTAATTATGGTCGGAGCAATCACAGAAGTCGACGTCTCAACGGTTGCTGTAACCGACTCCTCAATAGCCTTCTCAACCGGTACGTCAGCAACCGGTTCGTCCATAGTCTCCTCGACCGGACCCAGAACGGGTGGCTCGAGCATAATCTCTTCATACGGTCCCGAAAAGACTACATTGAAGGGTTCTTCAACTGATTCGTCAGTAGCCTCCTCGACCAATTCCTCCTCCACAGTTGGACCCTTAGGGGTTTCATCGATGGGCTCATTAATAGCACCGTCGATAATGACTGCCCCGGCTGGAGCCTTGGCGGGCGGCTCATCAGTGACCATATCGCCTCGACCAGTCCGCTCGTCGGCAAGGTCCACTACCGGTCTTTGACATTTTCTTCAACTGCCACTCTGGGTTGAGGTACAATATACGCCAGGGCTAAATCTTCCAACACTGGTCCCTCGATGTCTCCATAAGGAGGAGGCTCCCGGAAGGAACCAGTAGAAGCACCTTCAACATCCTCAACTGATCGACCCGTCTCAAGCCTGGGTTCCCGAACGGTACTTTTACGAAACACGATGCCAACTTCGGGTATTACCACGGAGCCACCCCTGGAAGCCATTACCTCATAGTCAAAGGAGGCAGGAAGAGGAACCCCCTCTGCCTCAATGGTTGGGCCCTCCTCAGGGATACGGTACTCCTTTGATTGCTCCAGTGTCTCCCTCGCCTGTACCAGCAAAACAAGGATAAATGAAAAGCTGTGAGTGAAAATCCGAATCAAAAGGGGAACTAAAATGTACCCTAGAGGTAGACGCAACAGGCGACGCACTAGGCCGCAAAGGAGCACGACCCTTGGATGCCACTTTTTTTACTTTCTTGCCAGAATGAGGGTTTGCCGCCGAATATGCCTTATTCTAGCTCCGAAAAATAGGTATGAAGGACGAATGGATAACAACCAGCGAAAAGCACCAACAGTTAACTCGTCCCTTCCGCCGGCCCGGTCAACCATCTCGTTACTAGCCTCATGGCCGCCATAGAAAGGCAAACCCTGCTAAGACTATAATTGTCCAAGCGGTTCAACGCCCGCCTACAGGCAGGAACACCGTCATTAGAACAACTCGCCTTGTGGTAGTTGCGCAAAAGCGCATCCTCCTCCTCGTAACCGTCTATGGTAGCAGAGACAATCAAACTAGTATGATGCAATGCCATCCATGCCATCAAATAATGGTAGGGTAACTTCGCTTGAGGAAACTAGCTGGCACACCCATGATACTCTATGATCCTTTTTAAGAGGTCCCGTAGGCCTCGAAGAATATCACAAACCATGGCTGGAAGCAGCACAAGAGAATGACCAAATGCCAACCTCATGGCCGGCATGATATGTTCCCTACTCAATCTTCCTATAGAGCCTGAGCCTCCAGGCACTACAGCCTTCCTCAACCACAGCATCCGGAAGGCAGCTAACGTCGCTTTCGGACTTACGGGAGTTAAATCATGGTGAAAACGACTACGGACCATGGAGTCGGGTCTTCCCTCAGCATCTAGTAAGGGAGCTCGCATCTTGGCCTCTGTCTCCACTTCTTCCACCTCAACGGTGGTATACGCCCTACGAGAGGAAAGATGAACCGATCTGCGTTCCGACGGATCATCGCCAAAGAAATACATCCTCTACGCATTTAAGTAAGGCTGACCCTTTGTAGAGTCCTGGCATGCACAAACTTGATGATGGCAAAGTAGATCCTTGTACATTACCATCATCTCTGGATACTTGTTTTCTAACCCTGCTAGCTCATCGGGAGTAGGGCAATACTCCTCATATGGGTGCTCACCCCAAGGCAGCTTCGAGATGGCAAATATCTCATGGAGAGCCAATCCCATCTCCCCACACGGCAGAAGAAAGTCCTGGGGTGGTGATTAAACAACTCCAGCAAAGCCAGGAACAAGGACTGGTTGATAGGGATTCCATACTCAGTACCCTTTATGGCACGGCGAAGGCCAGTGCCGCTCAGATCCTCCTTAAAAGTGCTCAATGCCCACCGAATCAAGTTATCCCACTTTTTGTCAGAATGAACCCAGCCTTCGACCCGGTAGGCGCCCATCGGATATGTACAACTGTCCATCAGGAGTCTATTTGCAAAAATCGAAGCACCAAATGGATGCATATCCGCAGGAATATTGTTGAACCTACGACCGGGGTGTAACAACCACAAGAAGAACGATGAACCACCCCAAACGGCCGTCAAAATATATCTCCCCTTGGAGCCCTTATCTACTTTGATACGACCTGCGAATAGACCCCCTGGCTAGGGGTCAGATCCCACTCCAGACGCCGTCTTTCGACGAAACAAGAGAAAACAGACAGCGGAAGATGACGGTCAGTCGTCGAAACATACAAGGGGAGGCCAGTACTAGGCCAACTTAAGTGTAAGGAGCTCCGCTTCCTTCAAAGCCAACTAATCACCAAAAAGGAACTGGGGCTTTAACATCCCTACGTTGGCATCAAAAGAGGGAGTCAGCTTACCCTGATCTAGCATGCTGCAAAAATAGCCCAGATGCTGCTCCTGTATTTCATCCAATCGCCCCACCGGTTGATCTTCCAGAATCAACCTTCTGGCTGGCTCGATGAGTTCTTCGACATTTATCCCCAGCATGCAGACAGAGAAGTCGTAAAGAATCTCATTCAGGAAGATAGTCACAAAAACTACACAAAAGCAAGAAATAGAAGTCCTTGACTTGTGTTTAGTAAAAGACAAGCATCCATACAGGTACTACCAGATAACATTGTGCCTCAGCAAGTTATCTTCCGTACAGGTATCACCAAGTAGCACTGCACTTTGGTAAGTGAGCTTCCGCACAGATACTACCTAATAGAGCTGTGTTTCAACGGTAGAGCATCCGTGCAGGTACTGCGTCCTGTGTGTCAGCAAGAACCTCAGCACATCTTACAGTTGTTACTTTGTTAAAAGCAACAATCATGTGCATCGGTTGAACAAAGCTTCAACGCATCTACAGCCACTCATCCAAAGAACGATTGACCACGTGCATCAGCAAGAAAAGCTTCAGCACGTCTTCGAGACGATGCTGCTAAGAGTCGACGCTCATATGCATCAGCAAACCAAGAAGTCAATAACAATCAGACGTCTACCAACAATGGGTGGCCGCACCTCTCCTACAATAGAAGCTTGCTCAACGAAGATGGCTTCAGAGGCCAACTGCTTCCCTTTGGCCTGACGAGTGGCCTCCCCGGCTTGTCTTGCCGACGACATCCTAGTCTGCCTCACAGTTACTGCAGTCGGTCAAGGGATAGTCGCTGCCCCCACTAGTCTTTTTGGAGCTCGTCGCAGGAGCTTTCTGGATTCTTGATTTCTTGGGAGCCATGACAAAAAAGTTAGGATTTGATAGGAGAATAAGTCTCTGATTAAAAGCTTCTGTAGGAAGGTAGGTGAAACCAAGAAAGTTTTTCTCTCTCCCCAACAACCCCTACTTATAGGGAACAGCCACGTCAGCAAAAGGAGACAAAATGCTTCGTGATCGAGGAAGCTCTTTGAATGACATGGGAATGCAGAGTTAAGGTCATGATGTCCGTTCCCTAGAAATGAGGAGTTATGATCAAACTTAATGAAGCGATGGCTCAAGGCATTCAATGACGAAGCCTAAGCATGACGATAGCCTGTCAGTAGCCGTGCTGAGCATTCGCTCAAGAAGAACTCGTGTCATGCTTCTGTTCAAAGTATCCCGAGCTTGACTCAAGTTCGAAACACTTTGAAGGGGGTCTTGTAGAAGCATGAAAAAGCACTAGCAGTCAAAAGCACAAGTGGTGTTCTCACTACACCCGGCTTCACAAAAGCGCAGGTATACAAACGCGCAGACGAACAGTTCAAGCCATAACAAGAAGGTTCATAAAGAGTTCTTTTTCTTAAAATCATGCCTACAAAGGATCTATTACAGATTCATCATGATGACAAGAAAATTTACTTCTTTTATTAAAATCATGCCTACAAGGATCTATTACAGACTCTACATGATTACATGAAAAGAACTAAAAACTCCTAAAGATCTACAATGGGTTTAATCTTCACAGTGTGATCGTCATGGACAAACACAGAAAATGCCTCAAGGGACTGTGGATAGCAGATGTGAATACAGTCGCCATCAAAGTTTACTCCCACAGAGCCCCAAACGTACAAGCCCTTCAGACACGTAGCCTCGCTATAGCAAACCACTTCACAGCCAGACACGGAGGAACTCCAATATGACTACTGAAGCAGTTATTGGCCCGAACGAGAACTCATTCCACAGCACGACGACTGGCCCTTTTCAAAAGCGCATAAACTTCTGCGTCTCTTCGAGCATAACGAAGGCACACCATCGCTGATGAGCAGGGCAGAGCACAACAGAGGGCTCATCGGGTGGGAAACCAATCCTAACCCCGTAGTTTGGACCTCGAAGACCTCCAAGACGTCGCCCAGGTTCAAACTCCTTATGGTGGACATTCGGGTACTTCTCAAGACCAGTTCGATGTTCTTCTATAAAGATATTGCCTCTTTGAACGAAGAAATTCCCAAGCAACAGTCGACTTATGCAAGGCCAATGGCCGTTTGAAGCCAAGTATGGATCAAGCATGGTGTTAGGAATGCTAAGAAAAGGAAGATGCGACTCTTTAGAAAAACTCCCCCTTATATAGGGAGAGTGTGGTCCAAACCACAGGCCACATGGCCGTCGGTCAAAGACTCCCAAATTAATGGGATGAACCTAGGGCTCAGCATAAAGAATCTCATTTAATAGGTTCATTTTACTAAGTCCTAGGCCACTAACTTCTTGAATTCCCCAAAATAACGACGACAATTAAAAAAGGAACAACTGACCCATCCATAAAGAAAAGCACTTATTAAATTCTCTTAAAGACTTCAAACAAAAAGCTAGCTCCTTCGATCCAGAAGCGCAGACACCTCACTGCGCCCTCTCTTCGACTCGAAAGCGCAGATAGCTGATTTCTCTATACGATGCCCTCGCCTCAGAAGCGCAGAGCCTCCGCTTCAACCCAGAAGCTCGCCCATTCAATAGCCCCCATCATCTGATACTTTGGTGACACAAATGCTTGAAGCAAAGCCTACTCGTTATCCCAAAAGCGCAGAGGCTCCAAAACACAGCCTGCTCGTCGCCCAAAAGCACAGAGGCTCCGTTGTCATCGAAACACAGCCTACTCATCGCCAAAAAACACAGAGGCTCTGTTGTCTTCGAAACACAACCTACTCGTCGCCCCAAAAGCACAAAGGCTCCGTTGTCTTCGAAACATAGCCTACTCGTCGCCCAAAAGCATAAAGGCTCCATCGTCTTTGAAACACAAGTCTACTCGTCGCCCAGAAGCACAGAGGCTCCATTGTCTTTGAAATACAGCTTATTTGTTACCCAAAAGTACAGAGGCTCCGTCGTCTTTAGAAGAACGGTCTACTCGTCGCCTAGAAGCATAGCAGCAGTGAAGCTTTGCCAGAAGCATAGACATTAGGGTCCCATCCAATCGGTTTGTTTAAACTATCGCTCTTAAAGATAAGACAAAGGTTGATTCTATTGATAAGAGCAATATCTTATCAGTTGGTTTAAAATCACGGATACGGACAAAGTTTGTTCTTATGGACGAAGGCCATATCCAATCGGTTTGTTTAAACCAATGGCATCAAGATAAAACAAAATCCAACTCTGTAATAGAAGCCAAGATCTACTTGGCTTCATCTGAACAGAAGACTTTGAGCAATAGGCACGCGCCACGTGTCTTTTTCTTCGGTTATGTTGATAACTGTCATGCCTCGCTCCCGCAGGAGCGATCGTCCTCGCTAAGGCGTGATGCCGCACGGGCCTAGGTTGCGCCCGTACAAGGCTATGTCCATAAACGGCCGATTTGAGCTAGGCCACAGAGTCGCACAGAGTATCCCTATTTGCAGTGGAAAGTAAATGAACACAAGTGGAAGCGAATTCAAACTCTTTATTGATATTTAAGAAGTTTACAAGCGGTGCTAGGCCGATATTACAAATCGCTCAAGCTCTCTCTCTCTCTGAAACATAAAAGGCGTGCCAAGTGGCTTACAACATGGAATGATTCATGGCGATGTTCCGATACATTATGTCCTGTATAGGGTACTTCAGCTCCTTGCAACGCTCCAAGGCTCCAGAGATAGCTCTGCGCCTTAGCACGTTCGATGGAAGCTCCGCAACCGCCGATGATACCTGTATCCTGCAAGTAGACTGTGGGGTTATCAGTACATTGTTATGTACTGGTGGGGAGGCTAGCTCGCCCACAATACTATCATTACCAAATACGTATCATTTACTTTTGTGCATCTATATCATTCATTGTCTTTCTAATCTTGCCTTAGGATCAATTTTATGGCATATGTCATAACCTATCCCGTGTTGCCAAATTCAAGTGTCGCATGGAAATACATGCACGACTTACCCATACTTACCGTCCGGCCTTTCCTGTCCAAAGTAAACCAAGTTAGTCAACAATTCATATGGAACAACATAATATGATTCTTGGAAACATTCAATATCAAGGGCGTGTCCCTGCCTCAGTTACTAGCGCATCGTAGGCGTATTCTCTAACTCATTGTACGAAGTATTCATTATCATTTGGTATGATACATTTCAAGCTTATTCAGAAGGTGCTTTGTTCAGATTAACTTAGACTACTTTGATTTTAATGCAAGGACTTGTACGTGGATCTCCACCAGCAAAGCCCACTTAATCTATATGCATCGGTCGCTGGCATCACAAGCCATCCTGGATATGTCTTCCCCTGTGGTAATTTCTCACCTATCATGGCGTGCGGCTTGGTACACCCTGATAGTCTTTTGAAATACCCGGCCTTACGTCCCCTGGTGGCCAAGCCCGTACTCAGGCAGTCCGTAAGCCATTTCCTTTGATTCCGTCCGGACCGGCAAGTCCTTCACACTTTGATCATGCCGCGAAATCCCTTTTTCTTCACGGTCACAGCATACGCCACCCCTCGCTCGTGCCGTTTGTCTACGACCATTTCGTATTAACTTGTCTTTTTAACTTAACGGCTGTCTCTGAGCTGTAGGCTAACCCTTAGCCTTAATGTGTCATCGACCAGGTTGGCGTCCGTGCAGCGCGGGTTGCGAGCCCCGTTGCACGTGCTCGTCATACCTGTCGCTAACCATTTCCATCCTTCTTATCTTTTATTCATTCTTTCTTTCATTTATTCATTCATTCGTTCATTCATTCATTTACTTATTCGTTTACTATTTTATTTATACATTATGCAACTCCTTGTGCGGGAGTCACCTTGGCGACCCATCGGTCCCATAGCCTTTCAATGTTGCTATACTCTACTCGGAACGACTATATTGATAGTCTTTCCATTTCATTGTTGTAACCCATTTATTGTTTCATTATTGAACGCATAAAGGACTTGAACGCAAGCTTGTGCCTTAGCACGAGCATGGAGCGCGGTGCGAGAGTTCTCGTATTTTTCATGTTCCTTTCCATATTCTATGCAAGCATACAAGATGGGATTAATCCCTTAGCTAGGTACGTTGGGTCATTTATTAGCATGCACGGTGTTATCGCCTAGCGATTTCAGTGATAGTGTCCGTATTGTTATGTGTCTAGGCTAAGCAAAGACGGGTTCATCGGAGCCACCCACCTTAGCGATGTTCGCATCAGCCGAGCGATACTCCGAGCGCACCTTTGAAAGTCTAAGTCTGGATTCATCTTGATGGGCCAATGTAAGTCTTGTATCGATTCTTCATCAGGTCAATGCCAACTCTTCGGGTCGACGGCTCGTTTGAGTCGTTGCACTTGTCGTTTGAATCGGCGTTCCGCTAGGGCGGAGCGGGTCATTACATAATACACCACTCAAAATAAGTCTCGTCCTCGAGACTTTCTGAGTGCAGGTCATCCTACCGTTCCTTAACTCGTGTCATCGTGTTTTATAGACAATTCTATCGAATGGCTCTATCGTTCGATGGCATCGAACCATGCTCGGTACCTTTCCAAGTTTCGTGTCGCATACGTTTGGTCGATCTTTATTGGATAACTTTTTATTCATTTTAGATTTGATGACACTTATTCAATTTAGGTATTTCTTCCACTTGGTTTCTTTTTCGACGTATCATGGGACTGAAACGGTCGCACGAGGTACGTTGTAATTCGTCAAATACGAAAGTCGTAGGCTGAGGCAAACTCACTCATTTGTTCATGCGCATCTCAACACCTACTTGCAGCTGCATTCGAGTTCATCATATCGTTGAGTTTGGATCGTGCACGCATTCAAGGCGTCCCCTGAATACGTACATTTCAACCAAGCTTAGCGACTAGCGAAGTCAGACAAGCTACTCGTGATAGTTTCGATTTGCCGATCGTTTTTGCTAACTTCGATTTAAAACCGATTTCATGTGTGTATCATATATCGTTTATCTCGGTCCTCGAGATTATCCGATTCGCTTCTCAAGCGCTCTTGTCAATGAAATCAATACGATTTCTTCTTAGCGGGGTCGACCAAGTCTAAATAATTTCCGTCCGATTCAAGACCAAGTATTGTACCATCGTCGAGTACGTCTTCCGATCAATGATTCAATTTGTTATCTCAACTTTACTGTGCATCATCCATTCCTATCATTCGCTTTGTTTGGGGCCAATCTCATCGTCGTTCATGCACACTCCCTGTTACCCGTCCTACTCTAAGTCTTGCTACCCAAAGTCAATCGTCCGTCCAGACGATGTTGTAATGTCAGTCGCACAGGTTCAATCACTCGGCATAGGGTCGTCCGCCTATCTGCTAGGCCATTTCTTAAGGCTAAGTCAATGTCAGGATTGGAATCATAGTTCCCCAACAATAATACCAACACTGACCCCAATCCTAGGGTCAAACCAAAGTCGGTAGTACAAGATTTTCCTACCCAAGTTCGCGTCACTCAGATTTCTAAACATCGAGCATGATCACCTAATCCGCATCAAGACTCACGTTGCACATATTCAATTCTGTTTAATCACCAGTTCTAACCAATTCATGTATTCGATCACGAGGTCATCCAGCTCGACAATACATTGCGCCCCAATCTCACGCGAGTCCGATTATCCATGGTGGTTCATGAATCACCATGCAACGCTCCCGCGGAATAATCATTCTTATCGGGGCGTAACTTTTGTTTGAGTTTTAGACTAACCCATTCTCGATACGCGGATTGGACCTACTCAATCCTCAAGTTCAATTCTTCAAGCACAAAATTCATTCCCGAGTCCACCTTTGCATCAAACCATAAGTCGAAGCAATCAGATTGCCACGCCATCCAAGTTCAATCACTTCTGCTGTATGAATCACCATATCAGTGCTCATGCGGAGTGATCGTCATAATCCGACACGACGCATGTACAAGGCTAGAGTTGCGCTCGCATAAGATAAGAACGTTAATGTTGTGGTTGTCAACGAAGCAAATCCAAGTATTCACATTTTCATCCAAGCCAAATCAATTTGATAGTCTGACCGTCATGCGTTCAACTAGAAAATTCTCGAACCGAATCTATCTTTTTCTCGACACATTTTTAACATCCCAAGTATAGCATCCAACAGAACAATAACATTTGCACGACCGTCATTCGCCGAGCCAGAGTACCCCCGAGTTATCGCATATCGATCTTTGATACGCCTCAATACCATTGATGATATGCGTAACCTGACGATCTTCCTTTGCAACCGATTTCGAGTCGTACGTTGTTGCTGTTGTCCGAGTTGGATATTCCACAATTTCCTCGATATTCGAGATCAAGTTTTGATCGCTATTCCTCAAGCTAGTTCCAAGATCGTTGTCCAAACTCAAGTCACAATTTATTTGAATCAATCCAAAATCGTGCGCGTGATCCTCTAAGTTTTCTCGATCAAGACCATTCATTTTCATTCATCGTTTCGAATCATTTTCTAACTTGCGTTACCCATTGACAAGTTGTCCGAATGACATCTCGTTCAGGACATTCGAAGTCACGACCAACTAAGCGTGACGCGTTCTAAGGCTTTGTGCGATCGTATCGCCTCGCCGACATACCCGTTCTATCCGTATATCTTGTAGTCTCGCTCGAACAATTTCTATAATGTCCATACACCACTCAGGGTTCGAGCCACTCGACTAGTCATCGACACTCATTTTTATTCTTCTCCGAACCTATCACATATACCACTCAGATTCAAGCCATACGATCTAGTCTTCAATCACGTTCGCGTCATGCGCTAAGACATCCTTCAGATTCGTTCGACGAATCTCTAGCGTAATCGCTCATGTCGCCTCGACGTACTAAGTCGTTCGCATTAATCCTCAAAATCCAAGTCAATCTTTCGTGCACGCCTAAGCGTTAGTTTGATAGCGTTCCTATCGATATACACTCTAAGTGTAGCTTCGTTCCCGATCGAGCGGTACTTGATATCGCTCGTAACTCGATTGCACCAAAAGTCGAGGTGCACAACACGCGGCACAACATAACCAAAAAAGGTCGTATGCATAGCTATCCCGTTCGAACTATACTTTGGTCTCGTATACTTGTTTGTTGTCAGCGTAAGCTCATTCAAGCACGTACTGCGTTTGCTAACTCTTAGCATCAGTTCCTTCCAACTCAAGTCCGTCGTGGTGGCACAAAGGCCTTCGCCTATCGATCCCGTCCAACCGAGTAATCGTACGAGCTTTTGAAAATATTAGACTTATTGTATGGAACATCCCAAGGCACAACGAGAGAGAGCGTACACTTCTTTTTCCAACGACAAGCTTTCAAAACTGAGAAAATCGAAATGATGTCCAAGGACGTGAAGCCGTGCTCTGATACCAATCTGTCATGCTCCGCTCCCACAGGAGCAATCGTCCCCACTAAGGCGTGATGCCGCACAGGCCTAGGTTGCGCCCGTGCAAGGCTATGTCCATAAACGGCCAATTTGAGCTAGGCCACAGAGTCGCACAGAGTGTCTCCATTTGCAGCAGAAAGTAAATGAACACAAGTGGAAGCGAATTCGAACTGTTTATTGATATTCAAGAAGTTTACAAGCGGCGCTAGGCCGATATTATAAATCGCTCAAGCTCTCTCTCTGAAACATAAAAGGCGTGCCAAGTGGCTTACAACATGGAATGATTCATGGCAATGTTCCGATACATTATGTCCTGTATAGGGTGCTACAGCTCCTTGCAACGCTCCAAGGCTCCAGAGATAGCTCCGCGCCTTAGCACGTTCGATGGAAGCTCCGCACCCGCCGACGATACCTGTATCCTGCAAGTAGACTGTAGGGTTATCAGTACATTGTTATGCACTGGTGGGGAGGCTAGCTCGCCCACAATGCTATCATTACCAAACAGGTATCATTTACTTTTGTGCATCTCTATCATTCATTGTCTTTCTAATCTTGCCTTAGGATCAATTTTATGGCATATGTCATAACCTATCCCGTGTTGCCAAATTCAAGTGTCGCATGGAAATACATGCACGACTTACCCATACTTACCGTCCGGCCTTTCCTGTCCAAAGTAAACCAAGTTAGTCAACAATTCATATGGAACAACATAATGTGATTCTTAGAAACATTCAATATCAAGGGCGTGTCCCTGCCTCAGTTACTAGCGCATCGTAGGTGTATTCTCTAACTTATTGTACGAAGTATTCATTATCATTTGGTATGATACATTTCAAGCTTATTCAGAAGTTGCTTTGTTCAGATTAACTTAGACTACTTTTATTTCAATGCAAGGACTTGCACGTGGATCGCCACCAGCAAAGCCCACTTAATCTATATGCATCGGTCGCTGGCATCACAAGCCATCCTGGACATGTCTTCCCCTGTGGTAATTTCTCACCTATCATGGCGTGCGGCTTGGTACACCCTGATAGTCTTTTGAAATACCCGGCCTTACGTCCCCTGGTGGCCAAGCCCGCACTCAGGCAGTCCGTAAGCCATTTCCTTTGATTCCGTCCGGACCGGCAAGTCCTTCACACTTTGATCATGCCGCGAGCTCCGTTGCACGTGCCCGTCATACCTGTCGCTAACTATTTCCATCCTTCTTATCTTTTATTCATTCTTTCTTTCACTTGTTCATTCATTCGTTTATTCATTCATTTACTTATTCGTTTACTCTTTTATTCATACATTACGCAACTCCTTGTGCGGGAGTCGCCTTGGCGACCCATCGGTCCCATAGCCTTTCAATGTTGCTATACTCTACTCGGAATGACTATATTGATAGTCTTCCCATTTCATTGTTGTAACCCATTCATTGTTTCATTGTTGAACGCATAAGGGACTTGAACGCAAGCTTGTGCCTTAGCACGAACGTGGAGCGCGGTGCGAGAGTTCTCGTATTTTCCATGTTCCTTTCTATATTCTATGCAAGCATACAAGATGGGATTAATCCCTTAGCTAGGTGCGTTGGGTCATTTATTAGCATGCACGGTGTTATCGCCTAGCAATTTCAGTGATAGTGTCCGTATTGTTGTGTCTAGGCTAAGCAAAGACGGGTTCATTGGAGCCACCCACCTTAGCGATGTTCGCATCGGCCGAGCGATACTCCGAGCGTGCCTTTGAAAGTCTAAGTCTGGATTCATCTTGACGGGCCAATGTAAGTCTTGCATCGATACTTCATCAGGTCGATGCCAACTCTTCGGGTCGACGGCTCGTTTGAGTCGTTGCACTTGCCGTTTGAATCGGCGTTCCGCTAGGGCAGAGTGGGTCATTACAATAACCATCCGAGATCTCGATAGAGGAGAATCTCAACGTCTGCCATGTGTCAGCTCAGCAGTAGCCCTTACCGTACAATGACAGCAGATTCTTTCATATCTTAAATCCTAATGCACATTGCATATGTGCCCCCTCCCCTATAAATAGAAGGAGTTTTCCTTTAATAAAGGGGCTTCAAAATCTTCAACTTAGGCATCCTCTTGATTGGTAACCCTAGAGTTTCAATCACCAGCACCAAAAAGCCAAAGCAAGTTCAACTCGTCGTCAGATCATCAACGGAGTAAAGGAGCCGCTGCATTGCTAGATCTCCATCGCTACACTTTTCCAGAAATTTTGTACTTAGATATACTGTTTAGGAATTAATTGTACTCTTTTTACGTTTAAAATATAAAAAGTTCGTATAACCTTTTGTCATGGCAAACAAGGCTATAGGGACTAATTTTTGCTTTCTTTTACTCCTACCTTTTTGTTTCGATTTGTCATCGGAAGAGCTCTCCATCTCAGGCTCAATAATGGTTGCCTTTTCTATGATATCTCTCCCCCGAAAAGCTATCTCATGAGCCTGCTTGAGGTCATATTTAGATGTTTACAGTCTGGTATCTAGTATAAAACTCGACACACGATTATAATTGGCTGTTGGAGAATTTATGTTACAGTAGAATTTGTAAGCAGCATACATGATATGAGCGTCATCATCCTTCCTCGACATAGTAAAGAAGGTATTGGTACCACCTGCATTATAGTATTGTCAGGCTTTAATGCCGTCAAGTAAATCCCTTTATTGTGGAGATAGGGACTATCATTTTCTAAGAACCATTGACTATAGTCAAATTGGCGGGCAAAGCGACTAGGCAGATATATTTCCAAATAGATGTCCTTCTGTCTCCGTAATATCTGATGTAAAGGATGAATGGATTGAAGCCAATGAAATGCTCCTTCTAATAAAGTTGAAGCATTGTCTATTCCTGTATCTGTCAGAACATTATCGTCCTCGCTTTCGGGAAACTTTGGGAATATCTTGGAAAAGTCATAGGCTTGCAAATATCTAAGGATTCTTCTACAAGATACGATTTTGTTAAAATTCCAAGTCCTGCCCTTGTAGCGCCTAAGAATGCCATCTCCTGTGAGCCCCCCCCCCCCCCCCAATTTTTAAGTTATTATTTATTTATGTATATAAATTTTACTAAAATTTTGTTAGCGTTAATTAATGCCAAAATTAATTTTTCAATTAACCTTACTTATGTTTATGAGTGTAATTAGTATTATTTGGTTATTCTCAAAATGTGTTTGTATTTAGACCAACCTAATAAGTAGTGATATTTAGATTTAGATAGCAACCTAGCATGGTGTGATCTTATTTTAGAAGATATAAAATTTTACATTTTTATTATTAATTTCAATCTATAAAAATCGTTTATTCTTATTATCTGATTTTTGGTTAAAGGCTTGAACAAAATATTTTTGTAATTTTAGATGTTTCTTTTTGGGGTTATTATATACATTAAGTTTTTTTTTAAAATTAATGATGGACTTAACAAATACTTTTGGTAAATATAGGTGAATTTCTTTTTAAAGGAAAATTATGTATATATTTTTCTAGATAATGTGGGCTTAGCATTTCTTAACACCCAAAATCCCTATAAATATTTGTCAGCCCTTTAAATCGGGCCCAAGATCCAAAATCCCAAACCCGACTGAGTTGAGAGTAGCAGCTCTCTGTTAAGAAACATTAGTTTCGGGTAGAACCCAAAGATAAACCTGTTATCCTTTGGGTTTCTTGTCATAAGCCAGCTTGAGTACCTGAAATGAATTTGAAGTCTTCTAAATATAGGTTTTGAAATGATATCCTTTGGAAGAACTGTTGGTGGGTGCTGGTATAGATTATGGTGTGTTCTTTCTCTATGGTGTGTAACAGTGGGTAGTGTGGTCGAAAACCCATAGGTAACATATGTGAGCCTAGATCCGTGGGTAGCATCACAGAAGAGGGACTTGATACTTTGATAAGGAAAACTCTAACAATGGAACTATTGTATACTAGAGGAATAGGAATAAAGTTAACATATAGACTTGTAATTATATGTTTAACTAAAATTCAGACCTTAGATAAGTGTTAGATAATACTTTCTCCTTCTTCTTACAGTTTATGCAAGGCCCGACCTTTTGATCAGATGGAAGTTTGAATTCCCCTGTGATAGGGTGATATTTTGTTGTGAATATATATGAATCGGTTCGAGTAATAGCCTTGTAATTACATGTTTAGGATGGCTATAAATGATATGGTCGGTTGGGTTGATGTTGAGTGCAAATATGATGTATAGGTAGAAACTTGTAGGAGAGAATTTATTGGGTGAGATGGGAGGATGGTGTGTGAACAATAGATTAGAGGAAGGAGGGGAAGACCATAGAAGCAGTACGTTGATAAATAGAAATTATGGGTAGTGCATTGTGTGGGTAAGTTTGTGTATACATATGAAGATATTGAAACATGGATGTACTATAGAATTTGTAGGAAACCTTCTTGAGCATATGAAGGATTAGACTATGGGTTCGTGCATGTGTTAACTGGTAGGAGAGAAGCAAGATTCTTAATATGTGTTGGAGTGCATTATGGTTGAAATTTACAAAGAATGAATATTACTACCAATATAAGATAATACTTTTTCTTGGCTAAATAATTAGATTAAATAATCTTAATTATTTTCCTCTAGGTCATGTTGGCTCATCGGACTTGAAGGTTGGATCAACTCTTCCTCTTCAGCGACCGGAGCCAGGCAAGTGTACCTTGCCATTCTTGCACTTCAGTTTCCACATCTTTGATTTAAATACTTATTCTGTTATGTCAATGTATCACCTAAGGTCGTGTTCTGTACTTTGCGTCCGAACCATATTCAGGTGCCGATGGACGTTAGCACCATCTGGTATCGATATTAGATATTCACATTTGCGTTACCGCGATAATTCATTGTGTAGTACATCAGACCCTAGGACATATTCATGTGACACTATATTTCTAATGGATCTTGTACTTGATTACATCTTGGTATACGGAAGTCCATATTGATTCTAGGATGATGACTTGATATTTCTGTACTGTATTACTTTTATGACTCGATGTCCTAGCTAGGTTCTGACCGAGCGTCTCGTGGATACGATTCGTAAAGTCACATGGACAGGAAGAACATGCACTATGCGCTTGGTGGGCTACTATCCCACATTATTACCATTGCCTCCTTGGTCTATAGTTAGTGACCCAGACAGTGAAGAAAGTGAAGCAAATTTAGAGTTATCTCAGAGTGGCACAGGATAGGCAGAAGCATTGGGATGATATGCACCGCTGACCTTTGGAGTTCAAGGAAGGCAATCGTGTATTTTTGAAGATATTACCAACCCGAGGGACTAAAAGATTTGGCAGCAGAGGAAAGTTGAGTCCGAGGTACATCGGGCCCTTCGACATTCTAGAGCGAGTTAGTAAGGTGGCATATCGTCCTGCATTACCCCCGTCACTTAAGGGTGTGCATGACGTATTCCATATATCATAACTGAGGAGGTCTGTGGCAAACTCGAGTCATGTGCTTGATCATTCATAGATTACAGTTGGACCGAGTCTGTCATATATGGAGCAGCGTGTTGCGATTCTCGATCGCAGCGAGACGGTATTGAGGGGCCAAACTATTCAACTTGTCCGAGTTGCATGGAAGCATAATTCTTAGGGTGAGTCCACTTGGGAGTGCGAGAACTCTATTCGGGAGCATTCCCTCTTTGTTCGAGGATCAAAGTACGGATTTACGTACTGCTCTTCAATAACCGTAATATTTCTTTAGAACTCGCTTTCCTAATCGTGCCATCCTTTTAAATTTCGGGGACAAAATTTTCTAACAGGGAGAGAATGTGATGAGCCCCCCATTTTCAAGTTATGTTTTATTTTTATATATAAATTTTACTAAATGTTTTGTTAGCATTAATTAATGCCAAAATTAATTTTTTTAATTAACCTTATGTTTATGAATGTAATTAGTATTATTTGGTTATTCTCAAAATGTGTTTGTATTTAGACCAGCCTAATAAATAGTGATATTTAGATTTAGATAGCAACCTAGCATGGTGTGATCTTATTTTAGATGATAGAAAATTTTACATTTTTTATTATTAATTTCAATCTATATAAATTGTTTATTCTTACTATCTGATTTTTCGATAAAGGCTTGAACAAAATATTTTTGTAATTTTAGATTTTTTTTGGGGTTGTTATCTACATTAAGTTTTTTTTTAATATTAATGTTGGTCTTAACAAATATTTTTGGTAAATATAGGTGAATTTCTTTTCAAAGGAAAATTATATATATATATATATATATATATATATATATATATATATATATATATATATAAAATATATATATATATATATATATATATATATATATATATATATATATATATATATATATATATTTCCAGCTAATGTGGGCTTAGAATTTTTTTTTAACACCCAAAATCCCTATAAATATTGCTAATGTGGGCTTTGATAAGGAAAACTCTAACAATGGAACTATTGCATACTAGAGGAATAGGAATAATGTTAACATATAGGCTTGTAATTATAGGTTTAACTAAAATTCAAACCTTAGATATTTGTAAGATAATACTTCCTCCTTCTTCTTACAGTTTATACAAAGCTTGACCTATTGATCAGATGGAAGTTTGAATTCTCCTGTGATAGGGTGATATTCTGTTGTGAATATATATGAATCATTCGAGTAATAGTCCTTGAAATTGTTAGAACTGGGGCACAATTTTCAATAGAAAATGAGAGATTGAAACAATTATAAGAACAATATTCCAATGCAACACTTCAAGAAAAGTGCACAACCAGAGATCCTAGGAGGATTCTGGAATACGAAAATCTAAAAAGATTTCGTATACGTAGCAAACGACGAAGACACTTCTAAGAAGAAGATACCGGCCGAATTGCGAAAGGCAACAGCAGCGATGACATGTGATAGATGAAAGTGGCTTGCTAGGGAGTTAAGAACACCAGTGCTCAAAGCTAGACCCGCCACACGGTCAGCTTCCAGGAACCAGCAAGTTCAAAGGAACTCTGGAACGCTCTGGTATTCTGTTCTACAACGGACTGCTGCTCGGAACGACAAGAAAAAAAAAGATTGCTTGAGGTGCTGGAAATCCAGTGGCTCGAGGAACTCTCTCTTCTTTTAATTTCTGGAATTTTTTAGAAGAATAATTCTCTATATCTCACGAGGGAGAAGTGAGGCCCTGAATATATAGCCACTGCTATAACTTCTCAGATCCGTAATATGCGCCACGAAATAATGTCAGATCCACTATTTCAGGATCAGTTATCGCACATTACGGATCAGTTTGAATGAGGACAGCCACCACCTGTGTGCATTGTGCCAATGAACGAGTTGCGTGTGCGCCTATAGCCGTATTGCGCGCACTGCGCACGCTGCGGTACAACTGGCACAACTTGCGCACCTGGCACAACTTGCGCAGCTGGCACAATTTGTGCACCTGGCGCACCTGGCGCACTCGAGCACCTCGTGCACCCCGCGCACGCGCGCACCCCGCACAACCCAGCACCCGTACACCTTGTGCAACCTGAGCGCGCAACTGGGCCGCGCAACGTAGGCGTGCAACGTGGCCGCAGAACGTGTCTCGTGCAACAAGCGCAACTTAAGCGCACTATGCGCCTAGCGACGATACTGACGTGCTAAGTGCAAAGTGTGCCAACAAAATGCCACATTACGCCTCATGAGCCCATGAGTCCCAGTCCGAGTCGCTCAGTCCCTACGGGACTTAGCCCCAATGGAAATTAATTTTCCAAGAGCAAAAACTATTAATGCTTTTCTTGGAGCCTTATCCTTACCTCTTAGTAAAATCACCCACATGGTTCCCTCCTTAGGGTCACCACCCCATGTGCATATCCCAACAACACATACTCATATATATGTTGAGATAACTCATGGTGCTTTTCCAATGTAGGACTAAACTTTACAAAGCATGTTGAGAACAAGCACTCTTCATGTCAAGGAGCAAGAGCACCAAAAATCCTCCACATATCTCATCATATATATGTGTCTAGGGTTGAGCGTTCCCCACAGTAATTGTCCATTTTGCATTAGGATAGATGTCGCTGACGACTTGAATCTTCCCGCATGGGTTAAATAATAATGTTATACAAGAATGGACTATGCCTTGAATTCTGCACCACAATTGTAATTCTTCCCACTCACAAAGTGTAGTTACATGTGCTTCTAGCTGCACATTAAAGGCCCTGTGCCAGCCTGGTTTCAGTGTATAATTTTGGATATCTACAAGTTTATCCTCAAGAGACGGCCTGATATCTCTTTCCATACACTATAGGTAAGTTCTTTATTAAAGAGACATGGCATAAAGCCGTGCGCTTCCTTGCGATGCTACGCCGCTATGACATGGCCTAAAGCCGAGGCATTACCCCTACCCGGGAACCTCATCGTAGTGTCACTCTATTGTAGCATGAGGTCACAGCCTCTTTGTAGTGTCGTTCTACCCAGCATGAAGCCTAAGGCTTCCTTGCGGTGTTACGCCGCAACGACGTGGCTTGCAAGACCGAGACTTTACCCCTACCTGGGTACCTCATCGTGGTGTCATGCCACTGTAACATGGGTTCACCCTCCCCTTTGTAGTGCTGTATACAACTCTTTAATTTCATCATACAGCATTAGACTACCAGCCTATTTGCGGTGCTACGCCGCTATGACTTGGCTTGCAAAGTCGAGGTATTACCCCTACCTGGGAACCTCATGGTAGAGTCATCCCACTGTAGCATGGAGTTTTACTCCTTGTAGTGCTGCGCTACCGTGCTTCCTATAAAGTACACCAGGCATTCACTCTGCCTGAGAACTTATTAAGACATTTAAGCCAACCTCAACACAGGATCCGTTTTCCGTATAAAACACATATATAGTAGATAATAGTGGTTATAGGTTCGTAACCCTTCCATGTTCCCAAGAGCAAGTACCCACTATTACCTGATAGTTTTCCATTCAGTTGTCCTCCCTTGAACCGAAAGTAAGAGTCTAGTAGATTTCTCTTTGAACTAATAACATAAAACATTATGGTAGGATTACAAAAACATACTATCAGAATGTCTTCAAGCCCATCTTCCCTGTTGTGTCTTCAACCAGCTGATGCTTGAGCCCATTCGTGAATGGATCCGCCAGGTTCTCCTGACTCCAAACATCGATTACTACAATGACACCTCTCTTGATGAGATCGTTCACTGTCCTGTGCTTTAACCATACAGTTCTCTTCTTTCCGTTGAAGAGATCATTTGATGCCACCGCCGTAGTCGCTTGGTTGTTGCAGTATGTCGAAATTGTCGGTATATGTGCTCTAACCACTGGAAGATCATACATGAGCTCCCGAAGCCATTCTGCTTCATCTGCTGCGGTATCAAGTGCAAAGAACTCAGATTCCATAGAAGACTACGAGAGCATAGTCTGCTTCTTCGACTTCCACGATATAGTAGCTCCATCCGTTTTAAAAATGAATCCACCAGTGGACCTCTCGCTCTCCAACTCTGAGCACCAGCTGGCATCACTGAAGCCTTCTACTACCGACGGCTATCCGCTGAAGTGCAGTGTATATGTCTGAGTCTTCTTGAGATATCTCATAACACGCTTCACAGCTTTCCAGTGCTGAATGCCTAGATTGCTTGTGAATCGACTCAGCATTCCCACAGCGAAAGCTATGTCAGGCCTAGTAGAAGTAGTAGCGTACATCAAACTTTCGATGATGCTAGCGTAATCCAATTGCCTGACGCTTTCCTTCGAGTTTGGCTCCAGCTTCTGATCACTTCGGTACGGCGCATCAATTATGGGAAGATCAAGATACCCGTATCGAGTCAGCATCTTCTCAATGTAATGAGATTGTGACAGTGCCAATCCAGTATCCGTCAGGATGATCTTGAGTCCCAAGATAACATCAGCATCCCTCAAGTCCTTTATACTAAACTTTATCAATAGGAACTTCTTTGTCTCAGTGACACAGCTTATATCCGTATCTAAGATTAGCATGTCGTTCACGTACAGATAAACGATGACTCCTCTTCCGTCAGCAAATTTAGTATATATACACTTGTCTGTTTTGCTGACCCTTTAGCCGTTTGATCCGATAACTTTGTCAAACTTCTCATGACACATTTTGGGAGCTTGCTTTAAGTCGTATAGAGATTTTACCAACTTGCAAACTTTGTCTTCTAGGCCTCTGACGACAAATCCTTCTGGCTGTTGCATATAAATCTCCTCGGTCAGCTCGCCATTCAGGAATGTTGTTTTTACATCCATCTGATGTATCACCAGTTTGTGTATTACCGTAAGGAAAATCAGCAATCTGATGGTTGTCATCCGTGCTTCTGGAGCATATGTGTCAAAGTAGTCGATCCTCAGTTTTTGAGAAAACCCCTTGGCCACTAGCCTAGCCTTGAACTTGTCAATGGTTCCATCAGCTTTCATCTTCTTCTTGAAGATCCACTTGCATCCGATGGGTTTTGCTTCTTCGGGTAAATCAACTAACATCCATGTGTTATTGGAGGTAATTGAGTCAATTTTATTGTCTATTACCTCCTTCTAGAAGACAGCATCTCTGGTCTTCATCGCCTCATCATAGGTAAGCGGATCTGCTTCCACATGATAGGTGACGAAGTCATCTCCGAAGCTCTTCGGCCTCCTTGCTCACTTCGTCGACGGCTCAGCAAGTTCTGGTTCAATTGTTGTTTCTCCACCAACAACTTCATCTTGGACTACTGGTTCATATGGAACCTCAGTCTCATTTGCACCTACATCATTCTCCAGAATATATGGAAGAACAATGTTTTTGTATCGTACAAACTTGTCTTCAAAGTATTCAATATCGCGAGATTCGAGGATATAATTTGACTCAATGTCAAGGAATCTCCATGCATCACTCTTTTTGGCATACCCCAAGAAGATTGCCTTCGTAGTCCTTGTCCCCAACTTTTGCATCTTCAGATCTGGGAGCTTCACATAAGCCAGACACCCCCACACTCGAATAACATTTAAGTTAGGTCTGACTTTGAACCAGAGTTCATGAAGAGTTATGTCAGAAGTTGCATAAGGTACTCTATTAAGAATAAAAGTGGTCGTTAATGCAGCTTCTCTCCAGTAACATTTTGGGAGACCTGCAGTTAGCAGCATTGAGTTCATCATTTCTGTCAATGTTCGGTTCTTCCTCTCTACTACTCCGTTAGATTGAGGAGAATACGGAACAATAGTCTCGCAGATGATTCCATGTTCTTTGCAGAACGATGTAAATTCATGAGACCGATATTCTCCATCTCGATCACTTCTCAACCTCTTGAGTTGTTGTCCAGTTTGCCGTTCAACTTCGACCCTGAACTCCTTGAACATCTCGAATGCTTCGTCTTTAGATTTGAGCAAGTAGACAAATGCGTACTTAGAGAAGTCATCGATGAAGGTTATGAAATACTTTATCCCGGCTTTTGTAGAGAATTGTTTGAAGTCACAGATATCGGAGTGTACCAACTCCAGAATATATGTGCTTCGATTGACCCGATGAAAGGGTTTTCTAGTGATCTTTGTCTGAGCACATACTTCACACTTCTCTACCTTACCCCCACATTTAGAGATAAGTCCTAAACTAGATATTTTGTTTATTCTTTTACAATGAACATGTCCTAGCCTATTATGCCATAACTCAAGAGAATAATCAGAAAGAGCGATTGTATTTATTTTATTCGACTGGTTTACAAGCTGAATTTTAAACATTCCTTCGGTTTGAAAAGCCTTTCCGAAGTATGTTCCCTTCTTGGACATCATCATCTGACCAGCATTAATGTCCATTCTCAAGCCTGAGTTGCTAAGTAGGCTCCCAGAGATTATGTTCTTGGCAATCACCGTAATATGCTTTACTCCTTGAAGCGTCAGAGTGTTCCCGGAAGTGAGTTTCAGCTCCACAGTCCCGATCCCCAGAACTTCAACTTGGGCCTGGTTTGCCATGATAGCCTTTTCAGAAGTTGGCTAGTACGTGACGAACCATTCCTTCCCAGAACATACATGGCATGTCACACCGGTGTCTATCCACCAGTCAGAGTCAGCCCCCACAGTTGTGACCTGAGCGATCATAGCAACGAGGTTAGAAACCAGAGAAACCTTACTAGGCTCACCTTTTTCTGATTGTTTGGGCTTGTATCTGCATTCACTCTTGTAGTGGCCTTTTTTGCCATAATTGAAGCAAGTCACGTGGAACTTGGACTTCTGTTACTTGAATGAAGGACCCTTCACTTTCAGATTAGTGGAATCCTTCTTTTTGTGATGAGAAGCCACCTGCTTCCCCTTGGGCTCTCTTGTCTGCACCAGATTAGCCTTGGACAACTGTTTGGACAGAGTGTCCATCTTCTATTGAGAACACATATCGTCCTCAACATGGATCTATTGAAGGAGATCTTCCAAGCTAATATACAGCTTCTTCCGATGCATTCTTGCATAGAATGTACTCCATCCAGCAGAAAATTTAGAGACAATCCCCCCAACAACAAACTTGTCGACGAGGGACATTTTCTCGTCTTCTAGTTTCTGGCGCAGCTTCAAGAACTCTTTTACCTGAGGCAGCATAGCTTTATCGTCTTCGAAGAGCCACTTATAGTACTTCTCGACGATAAAGATTTTCGATCTATTGTCGTCGTCTTCATACAGCTTTCCCAAGGACTCTCAGATATCCCTAGCAGAAGTATTCTTGGAGTATGACTCTGCCAGGGAGTCCTCCATTGCATTCAGAATCAATAGCCTACAAAGACTATTGTCCCTTCTCCATTTGGTCAGTTTGACTTGTGCAGCAGCAATGGCATCTGCTATACCACCTTCTGGAGTTATCGATCCTTCTGGAATCGTTAGTTCAGTCTCAATCAGCACATGATCGACATCCACTAGTTGAAGATTGAGGGTAATTTTCCTCTTCCAGATTTGAAAGTATTCTCCGTCGAACTTCTCCAGTTTGTTAAAGCTGGTATCGAGGAGAGAGGCACGAGAGTTTTCCATTGTGCTGGTCTAGCTTTGAGATTGTTAGAACCGTGGCACAATTTTTAATAGAAAATGAGAGATTGAAACAATTGTAAGAACAATGTTCCAATGCAACACTTCAAGGAAGATGCACAACCAGAGATCCTAGGAGGATTCTGGAATACGAGAATCTAAAAAGATTTCGTATACGTAGCAAACGAAGAAGACACTTCTAAGAAGAAGATGCCGATCGAATTGCTAAAGGCAATAGCAGCGATGACAGACGATAGATGAAAGTGGCCTGCTGGGGTGTTTAGAACACCAGTGCTCAAAGCTAGATCTGCCACACGGTCAGCTTCCAGGAACCAGCAAGTTCAAAGGATCTTTGGAACGCTCTGGTATTCTGCTTTACAATGGACTGCTGCTCGGAACGACAAGGAAGAAAAAGATTGCTTGAGGTGCTGGAACTCCAGTGGCTCGAGGAACTCTCTCTTCTCTCTTTCTGGAATTTTTCAGAAGAATAATTCTCTATATCTCACGAAAGAGAAGTGAGGCCCTGAATATATAGCCACTGCTATAACTACTCAGATCCACAATGTGCCCCACGAAATAATGTCAGATCCACTATTTCAGGATCAGTTATCGCATATTACGGATCAGTTTAAATAAGGACAGCCACCACCTGTATGTATTGCGCCAATAAACAAGTTGTGCACGCGCCTACAGCCGCATTGTGCGCACTGCACACGCTGCGGCATAACTGGAGCAACTTGCACACCTGGCGCAGCTAGCGCAACTTGCGCACCTGGCGCACCTTGCGCACTGGCTCAACTTGCGCACCTTGTGCACTCGAGCACCTCGTGTACCCCTCGCACGCGCGCACCCCGTGCAACCCAGCGCACCCGCGCACCCTGTACAACCTGTGATCACCCAGTGCATCAGTTATAGAGTTCTTCCTAGCCGTCAAGAGTTCATCAATAAACAAGCTTCATAAACTTTTGTATCAGATCATCAACGGAGTAAAGAAGTCGAAGTAGACTTAATCAACATCGCCCCAATCCCCAGATTCTATTGTACTCAAAATTTTTGCAAAGATTCATATTGTACTCAATTTTTTATAATAATACAAAGGATTCAATATTTCCAGATTCCTTTTTGTGTTGAAACAACAATATTTTAAACCAATCCACTATTGACTTTCTAAATTAGGAAACTCAATATTCCCCTATAGATTCAATCTTGCATATCTTTTTATTGGAGCTACCAAATCAAACCAAACTTTCCTAAAACCTTCTCTACCCAAACCCTAACCCTTTAACCCTTCAAAATTTATATATTGATGCATATAAAGTGGCTACCAACACCACTCTATCCTAATAATCCCAAAATTCCTTCAGCCTACACCTGTCGACCACTTTCAGTCACAGCATCAGTTTCGACCCCTTTTTGACATCTCATGATGCTCCACAAATATTCTTCATGAAGCTAACATGACCCTCTACAATCCTATCAACCCTCCATATGTTCACAATCCCTTTTAGTACACCAAAATAGCCCTACGAGTCAACCAAAGTTTGGGATCCAAGTCTAAATTTATTCCAGTAGGTACGATTTTTTGCATCTACAGTTTTGTGTATCTCGACCTCATATTTTTGTGAGAAGATCAATGTGTCTACTTTAATGCCCAATTGGCCACCCACACAGTTCCGAACGGTTCGTCCGGGACATCCGTTCTACAAAAAGGTGTCCAAAACAGATAAATTCTGTTGCGAGCCAATTTTCAACCAATTCCTGGCCACTTCGACCTTTTCTATATTTTAAGTAAGAAACTAGGTTTCCTAAGCTTTCCGACGCATATACTTTTACAGTATTTTAGTTTCGTTTACTATTTATTAAACATCCGGACTTTTCACATAATATTGAAACACTGAAATCCATAAGTTCTTGAATGTCAAAATTAATTGGTGTGCATATTTTCATGATAAATATATAATTTTACCTATTTCACTACAAGAATTTACATTTTTAGTAACATATTTTTGTGACATAAGGTCTATTATGTCTCCAAAAGCTATTTTTTAATGTATTGGCGACATAAGTTTTTGTATGTCGAAGAATCCACCCAAAATTTACTGGAGGGAACAAAAAAAAGAAGGTGCGCCAAAAATCCTCTTCAAATTACGACATCGACAAGTCACAGACTAATAATTTATGTTTTACGATAGGCATGCATATGTCGCAAAAAGGTAAGTTATGTTCGGTGGCGTATAGCCAACAAACCGATAGGGTGGTATCCTAAAAAGATACACACCCATCTGGCCACGTGGAACCATGTCACTTCGTATGGCTGTGCCACTATGCGAGATGCGCTTCGGACGGAGCTTTGATGCCACCGCGCATCTGGGCGACAAGAAGGCTTGTGCTTTAGGCGACTATGCTTTTAGGGCTATGAGTGGACTGTGCTTCAGGCAGTGGAGTCACTGTGCTTTAGGGCAACGGAGTCACTGTACTTTTATGGCGACAAGTAGATTGTGCTTCAGGCGACGGAGTCACTATGCTTTAGGACGACGAGTAGATTAGGTCTTGAAGACAGAAGAGCCACTGCGCGTCTAAAGCGAGAGCGCTGTGTGAGGGAGTAAGCTAGTTGTGCTCCTGATCCGAAGCGAGGACGCAGCGAGGAGACTGCGCTTCTGAGTCGAAGCGAGGGAGCAGTGGGGAGGCTGCACTTCTGAATCAAAGTAGCTAGTTTCTGTCAAAATCTTTAAGTGCAATTAATGACTACTTTTCTTAATAGACGACTCGGTCATCCTCTTCTTTAATTATCGTCGTCATTTGGGGAATTCAAAAGTCTGTGGCCTAGGACTCAGTAAAATGAACCAATTAAATGAGGTTCATTGTGCTGAATTCTAGGTTCATCCCATTAATTCGGGCGTCTTTGACCGACGACCACGTGGCATGTTGGTTAGACCATACTCACCCTATATAAAGGGGAGCTTTTCTGAAGAGTCGTCTTCCTCTCTCAGCATTCCAAACACTATGCTCGATCCTGACTTAGCTTCGAACGACCATTGGCCTTGCACAAGTCGGCTGATGGTTGTGGATCCCTTCGTTCAAAGAAGTTATGCCTTTATAGAAGAACTGTTACTGAGTTTTGAGATACACTTGAGCGTTTGGCACAAGTTGTGCTCTGCCCTGCTCAATGGCGGTGAAACGGCCTGTGTTGTGGACTGATTTCTTGCTCGAGACAATGGCTGCTTCAAGAAGTGGGTCGCTCTAACAGTGCTGCGCGTCTGGGGGCCGGGGTTGCACGTTTGTGAAGACTAACCCCCTTGTATGGCGCCTGTGAAGATTAACCCTCTTGTAGATCCTTAGATGCCTTAGTTCTTTTCATGATGAATCTGTAATAGATCCTTGTAGGCATGATTTAAAAGAAGCTCTTTTCTTGTAATCATGATGAATCTGTGTCATGACCAGCACCCAATATTTGGGCATGAGCCGTGGGTACGTCCAGCTTACGCCGCAGTATCGGTGGTAGAACGTTGTCTAGTCATCTCCACAATTTACAAATACAACCATGCAGTTTATATTCATTTTCACAAAGTAAACCAATTCACAGATAGGCCAAACATACTGAATTCTATAAATAGTTTAGAGAGATAGATAATGAATAATCTGACAAAACTCCAATATCAATCAAAATATACTAAGTATCACAATCTCCAAAGAAAAGCAATGTACTAAAGAACATCTGCTAAACAACTCATGAGTCTCAAAATAGGAAATACATCTAAGAGTCTCAACTAAACAAGCTGTGAAAATACTAAACAAAACTACTAAAAGCCATCTGTAGCAGGCAAATCTGCATAAGCAGCCTCCAGCTCGTCCTGTGCACCAAAGTCTGGATCTGCAGTGTGCTCATAATACGTGGTACAAAAATTCTCTAACTTATCACCTAAAATATTGGTTATCCAGTCAGGATTGGAACAAGCACACAAACTGAAAAACTATCCGAAACATAATAGAGTTGACAGTATATGAATATAACATATGTGAAAGAGAAACAGAAAAGTGAGATGATGACATGGTATATCTAGAATAAAGTATGAATCGCAGAGTATAATATGTCAACTGGAAAGAATGTGAAAGCATAGTGACATGACAAGTGGTGTGAAATAATAAAATACAAGCTATCTAAGTGAATTGAAATATCTGTTTCAACATGTGAACGGCTATGGGGTAATCCGGCACCCTGTACATGTCGTGTGCAGCTGCTATTCTCCACGAAAGACACAGGAGATAGAATAGGAAGTTCACACGTCTACTAAGATATTTCTCCTCCCGACCCGTACTCATGAACCCAAATAAGTCACGAAAGAAGCTAAACAAGTGTATAATAAATGGGGGTTCATGTTACTAAGTCGTGTATCTATCGTGTCATTAAGCAAAAGAACATATGAATAATATATACTGCACAAAACCATCAGAATTGGAAGTAGATCAGAAAGTATACTTGCCTGTCGTTATGAGCTGGGTGTACGAGTCAAATGTCAAATCAGAGCCCAAGTGACCTATTAGTAGATCAATATAATCAACACACAGTTTTGATAGTAGAGTAAAATCTATCTATTGATTTGTTAAGTTACTTGATCATTTCCACCTTATTTGGCCCCTAAGTTATGTAGGTTGGTAATCCTCTTTAGGTAAGACCTATCTATACTGTTCTTTCCCAATGCATGTTTGGTGCCCTTACCTACTACTCTCATTAACCTTTACCCAAGATACACTCATATGATTTATAGATACATTTGGGTTTCCATACATGACTGACATCATAAGCTTTATCCCACTGATGCACATAAAGTTAACTTCACTCACACCCACACAGGACATGTATGCTCTGACTTGTAGCACACATTTAATGGGGTGTTGACTGATTCTTTCTTCAGTCTAGTCCCAGGCACTTCCTAAGTGATTTCCTGTACTCGAGCCCCTCACCCCTGGTAGCTCTAACCACTGCTCCTTGTGGCACAACAGGAATGAATTCCCTGTTCTCAATGTCTATATATCTATAATGTATATCAAAGTGAAACCAACATATTAGTATATAGGTATAACTCAAACTGGACTAAAATAATTTTGGACAATGGGGCAGAACATGGGGTAGTAGCCTGTTACAGATAACACCCAAGGGTAAAATGGTACCAGGTTTTCAGGGCTGACACTTCATGTCAGTGGATTGAACCCTATTATAAGGGACAGGGTGAGCTACACCAAGACTGGAACCTGGGTGTTGTGCCTGAATAGGCAAGTGGGTGGATTTCAAGGTTACAGTACTATTATTAAGGCAATTTCCCTCCCTGTCTACAGGTGCATACTCACTGCTCTGGTATTCTGAGTAACCACATCATCCACTTGACTGAAAATACCACAATTTGAAGAATTGAGCTCACTAAATTCCCATATTATTTCATATAGGTATGGAAATGAAGGGTTAAACTCATCTATGGTCCTACCCTTAGCTTTCTGTTATTCAGATACTACCTACACCTACTATTTAGACACCACATTAAACTGATGCAAGAGTCTTCACATAAAGGACTTGGGCAAATCCTAAAACGTGGATGATTGGTCATGAGGTGATGACTGAACTAAGCATATAGGTAGGTGATGAAAGGGTTAAGGTATTAGTACCATGGTGTACTGTAGAACCTACCCTAAGTGAAATACATGTTAATATTTGTGTTCTGATACATGGGTGTATTAGAAGAGGCTAAAGTGTGCAGGGCAATTAAACCATGGTTTGGCCATTTCTTCCTACACAAAACCAAGGCTATACAAGTTTTCCTTATGCTAACCAAGCCCACACCAAACTTGAAGCATTAACCACAGGGGTGACTAGGAAGTCTCGGGCTCCAAGCCTTGTGCCTATGCCTGTACAGGCTGGTACATCCTCCACAAGCCAGTACAACCAACTTATATGTAGGTTATGTAAGCATCACTGCTACCCACCCCAGGACCTACAGGAGGGTATGCAACCTGTGTAAAGGGTTTGAGTATGGTGAAGGGTGCAATGCACAGAAGTGAATATGCAGGGCATTATACTGTGGAGGGCTGATGCATGGGATAATGTAAGACATATCAAATCATGCAGGACTTGCTATAAGTATGCAGTGAGCTACTGATGCAGCACATTATCCAGTATACAATGGACAGGTCAGTACACAGGAAAGCTTGCAATGCAATATAAATAATATAATCTAAGATAAGTGGACAGAACCATAATGTAATGGTCAAACATGTATATGGCAGGGACAGTTATCAAATTGGTCATGCATCTGGACATGAGGGATATAGGGACTAAACTATCAATCATGTATATGGACTGGATGTACTTGCATCATGGTCCAATTCACCAACTTAGCTATACATTATATGTAAGATACATATACCTATACTAGTCTACTGTACAGGAACTTATACAGGGTACCTATAGCAAATATGGTATAGCAGTTACCAATTGCGCTAGCTCACTTTCCTACATTGATATAGTATATGGCAGCATGAAGAACAAGGTATACATATATATTTATATAATATCCCAAGTAGCCACAACTACTCAGGCCCCTTCTTTACTTCTGATATTCTAGGTGACACTAATTCCTATAGAAACCAGCCGTTTGTCCACTCCTACCTCTCTTAATCCTTTGGGTTTTCTTCTACTTATTACCTCTGCTGGATACATGGTTAGCCACCTACTTGCTTTAGGGAAAATAGGTACAAGAGCCTACCATGTCACCTCTAGCCTAGCACTTTGGCTCAAGCACATCCTATAGGTAGCCTCCTTTCCACCCTTGTATAAATATGGGACTGCAGGTCCACTTGAGATCTGTGTTTTGTAAGCAGCCCTGTGCCTCACTTGAAGTCTGATACACCCAAAACCCATGGCCAAGATGGCTAATCTACCATGCTATCTATTGTTCTGCAATGCTATGGCTTTGCCACATGCTTGTTGTTGCTGCCCATATCATACATAGTGTCTGCTACTCAAGGTAGGGGTTTGCATCAAGGGAATAAATTTGTAGGTGATCACTGGGTAGCATTAGAGTCATCCATATGAACATTGGTCTTCTAGTGTTTAGAATAGAGCATCAGTATACCCAACTTGGATGCACCAAGGCTGGCACTAGGCCACCATATATGCAGGCCATGCAACACCACTGATACCCACCCCTTAGTCTATAGGAAGGATTATGCAATTATGAGGAAGGGTTGGGGTGATGCATTGAAGTATCTGATAGGGTTTGGCTTAACGCAGGTGATAGGAGGGCAATGTACCTATGTAAAGGAATGAATCTATAGTATAACCAGTAGGGATGCGTGAGGGTGTGACTGATGCAACTCTGTGATGCAATATGATTACAGGATATTTGATGTCTGATACATGAAGGGCATGTGTCTCTACAGTGCAGTGTGAGGCATAGTTGTCCCCAGTTCTAGAATTGGTTAGTACATCCAATCTCAATTACCCACTGCTGATCCTCAAGTCTAATGAATGCTGATTGGGGGGTCCATATCAGTTAACAGTAGAAGGTAATTACACTTATATCTACTCCTACAATAAATAACAGTACAACATATGATATAGCTATGTATCTCTATGCATATTCATCCATCTGTATAATACATTGCATATAGATATAATACAGTACAAGAATTTATATGGTAGTATATAGCACATGTATATGACATTCAACCCTCGTGACATATGTCTAGGACACATACATATGAACCCAATTTATTGACACATGAGTAAAGGAAACCAAAACCCAATTTCTAATAATCCCTGTTTACCCAGTCTCAAACCTGACACACATCCAGCCCTGCCACCCTCTTAGGTTATCATGTAGTCGAAAATACTTAGGCCAAGCCTAGTCTACTGGCCATCTATGTCTGTTTTGCCTGAATTCCCCCTATATTATTACACAATCCACCTAGCCATTGGTTCAACTGCACCTACTATGTCTACCAAGAATGCTACTCCTAGGAAAGTCTTTTTAAGCATTTATTCAAGCACATATCATACACATTAGGGATTGCAAATCAGGACAGGGGAATACCTGGTGGTTTCAGATGCAAGGTTAAGCGATTCCTCAGGCCTCTCTCTTGATGTTCTTACGGCAAAAAAGAATTCGGGTTTTTAGGGTTTAGAGAATGGCAAGGTCGGCTGCCTCGCGCTTATAAACCAGAGCTTGGGATCTAGTTGAATCTCTCAGTGTTTGAGAGAATCAGTTATAGTTTAAATCAAATTCGTATTGAATAGAATTTGAACTGAGTTCGACTCTTATCCAAATTTGATCGTTTGGAATTTGAATGGGAAATATGCAATCACCCCCTCTCGAATATGGAATTTACATGATGGTCCTCCCTCATTGAGATATTTGAGAAAAACTCCCTCTTTCCCTTATTATTTACAAAGAAGTAATAATATATGTATATATTACATATATACTTGATTATTCAATTACATATATGCATTAATTAATAATTCAGCAAAAATAATAATAATAAAATGGGGATTTTGGGTCGAGGGCTCACAATCTGTGATAGATCTCTGTAGGCATGATTTAATTAATAAAGAACTCTTTATGAACTGTGATTTCTGATCTTCTATCTACGCTTTCGGGTACCTGCACTTATGTGAAGCTTTGTGTAGCGAGAATACTACCTGCACTTTTGATATGTCTGCGCATTTTTATGCTTCTACATTGGTTGTAAGAAGCTGCAAGCGCTTCGGATTCAAAGCTTGTGCCATAGTGGATTAACATCGAGCAAGAGTACTCGAGACTGGACTAGTCCTCTTAGAGGAATACCAGTATAAACCGACGTGTCATGAGTTTTCTTTTTTGATGCTCTTTACTTTATGTATTTAAATTATTACATAGTTTGTTACCATCTGCCTAGCACTTATCACTTGCGATACTGCACATATTTTTTTTTATTTGGTGATCATTTTTCCACTGTACACACGCACTTTATTTACCCCCTCTAGAGGTGTTCAGCATTCCTACACTTAAAAGAGTTCAACTAATAGTGTAATTGAACCATAGAGCATACATACCTATTACGACTCATCTTCCTAACCTCTATCGCACGAGAAATATAACGCACAGTAGAAAAGGAATCAAGCAAGATGCAATTCAAGACAGTCAAATGAGAGTAAAAAATGAAATCGAGGAAATAGATCAAGCATGTGGACGAGATCCTAGACTCTAATCATATATGCAGGCTTGCATGGTATAGTGATGTAGCCAAACAATTTTATTCGTTGACCAGCATGGGCCACTACAAAAAAATATAACATCCCAGTCACAAAATACGTAGGATTAGGAACGTAACAACTAGCCGTATAGTAAATATATTTAAGCTGTAAATACAGTATAATCACGGCTCACAAAATCTCATCCACAAAATAAAAGAATAAAGATATTATAAAATCAAATATGAATTTTCATTATACAAGTTGCTGGATGGAGACAAATCCACTACCAACATTGAACTAGAAACAAGGTAATAGCAAAATAAAGAATACAAGCACAAGGATGATCCAAGAGCAAGTCATCTTCGATAGTGTGTGAAGATCACGATCTCGACTGGAACTTCTGCGGAAAGTCAAGAAAAAAGAACACTTGGAGTGATCACCAGGTCCTCAGAGGAACGTAACAAGGTACAGAAAAATATGTCATATAACTGAATATAAACTGCTCAACAATAACCCTTATTATAACATAGTCCAATACTCCCTCCTTGAATTAGTGTACCATCCCCCAACCAAACAAGGACAGGAGATGATACCCTAATCCATGATGAAGTATCTTTCTATGCCATAAATTCGATGTAGTAACCGAATCACAACATGGTTCAGTATCTTATCATCAAAGTAGTGAACCACACCTACAACCAAATAAGGATAAGGTATGGTACACTAGTTTGTGACAAAATATTATTTCAAGCCGCGATCAGGTATAAGTACACAAACCAACAAGTGCATATACCTAACCGGATAAGGTCACCTAACCAGTCTATGTGAATGTAGTTTAAGAACAAACCTCCAACACATAGGCACTCTAGCTATATGGGATTGGCATAGTCCCCTCTTTGGGCACCCGTGGCCTATGTCTATAATGTTCCTCGAACGTCAGAGGCATCAGTAACATTAGGGGACATCTCATACTATATCTCCAGCGGAGCTTCCAGGTTACAAAAGGAAAGTGCATACTTGGCCCATATGCTAAGAACTGTCCTCCCCACCCCATGTCTATCTATGTCATATACACAAGACATATAACCACTATTAACCTCTAAGCCAAACTAATCATGCAGAATACTATTAGCGGTTAATCCTATTGTACGACTTATAAGTATCGGTAGCCAGCCGGCTACGCAAGTCCGAGATCTATACGCGACACGCAACTTAGTGGCACACACGTGTCAAAGCCAATAAATGTATCACAAACGAAGGGCGTTATCTTAATTCTAGGTCGAATGTGCATAGAAATAAATAAATAATTAATTAGCAAAAAATATAACTAAACAACAATTTGCATCTTCATGTGATTTAGAAGAACATTCTGTATTGCAGAAAAATAAATAATAAATGAATAAATGCATGCAATATGATGAGCTAAGTAAATAAGCGGTAGTGGCAAGGTATCTTGTCTGGTAGTGGTACCTCGTATGGTACGATGATCATGACGGCACTGAATTGACTTTGGTTTTGCAACTTCACAAGATAGCCTTCGATGACGGGACAGATTGTTCCATTGAGTCCAGTCCAATTAGCTAGAATTGACATAAGAAAGTCCAGTTTCGCAAGAGAATAGGAAATACGATTAGCCATGGTCAAGAATTGATAATCGATGGGATTGGTGTAAATAATACATATACTATTTTAGAAAAAATATTTATAATACTTGAAAACTGTATTTTATTATCCCAAAATATTTTAGATAAATACATACTTGAAAAATCAAAAATCATTTTTCGGCTAAACTCTAAGTTTGGCAAAGTAGTATTTCTAGGTAGAAAACTATATTTTATTAGTTAAAAATAATTTAGATAAATTTTTAATAATCTAGAAGATTATTTAGGGTATTAAAACTTAAATTTTGAAATAGTAGGACCATGTTCCAATATATAATATATATAATTTATAATAATAATAATAATGTAATTCCCAATAAATAATAATAACCTATTTAACAATGATACTTTTTTTAAACAAACAAACACATGAACTTAGAATAATAGGTAAAAAATAATGTGTTTTGTAACTAATAATTAATAATAATAATAATAAATTAAAAGAAAATTTTATGCTTAAAAGGGAAACAGCAGCACTTCTGCTACTCTTTCTTTTTCGAGAAGGAGAGAGAAGAGAAAAGAGAGGAGAGTGAGTGGAGACTGATGACTCACCGCTAGAGAAAGGCTCATCGTCGACCGACACTGGTGGCACGACTGACATTGCCAGAGAGCAGCTCTCTTGTGATGTCTACGTTGGAGGGGACTCGAAGACGACGTTGGCGAGGTCGAAACGCTAGTACGATAGAGGTAGGTGCCCACCAGCGCGGTGGTGGATGCAGGAGGAAGGAAGCTGTGGTACAGGAGCTGCGCTCGGGAAACCTGGAGGAGATGCGACGGTACTGGATATGTGGATCTGGCTTGGTGCAGCCTCGACACGGTGCTGGGCAGTACTCGCCAACGATAATGTGGCTCAGAGAAGGCCGGGAGAGCCGGGGTGCTGGGTTCGAAGGTCAGATTTGGTCGCCGACGTCAGGCTGGGGATGGTGGAGTTTGAGTCGAGGTAGTGGATCTTGGCGGAGAGGTCAGTGGTTATGACTTTGGTAGTGGTGGCATATGATGGTGATGGAGGAGGTAGTTGGAGAGGAGCACGGGTGCACTCGAGGTGCTCCTGCGAGGGGGCATCGGTCAAATCTGGCCAAGGTGGGATCTGGATGTCGGCGGAGGGTTTGGGTTAGGTTAGGGTTTAGGATTTGGGATTGTGTTGGGGTGTCCGACATGGGCTAGGTTCGTGTCCTGCGTGACACGGGGATGGCTTTAGATTATGTCCGGGGTTGTCGGGCACGGGGGAGACGATCATGTATATGTATTGGTATTGGTATTGGTATTTGATATAGTGGAAAGGCACCCAGGGTCAAACGCAAGACCCTTACGGCTGACACGAAGAAGTTGGACACAGACACGGTGTATAGACACTTTTGGTTGGAAATTGTTGGGTTATAGAATTTCTAAGAAAAAGAGCAAAGGTAGCTTCCCTTAAATATGAGATGGGCTCCTAGTTAGATAAGGATTAGTAATCCTTTAAACCCCCAATAGATAAATTTCACATTTAATTTAAAACTATTTAAATCAAATTCGATAAAATTTAATCCCAACGTAAATTGCCATTAAAATTTAAAATATATTTTTATAAATTAAAAATAATTTCAAATAATTTTCTAAAATCAAATTTTACAAATAATACATGAATTTATTTTCATGTACATCTTATGCAAAATAATAATAATACATAAGAAAATATTATTTTGTAAATCATTACCTAAATTTGTATATCAATTAAAATAGGCTTTATATAATAATAAAGTAAAAATAATAAATTTTGGCAAATCTGGAACGACATATTTATACTCGATCGAAAGTAAAAAATATTTACCTTCTATAATATAGAAACAAAATATTTATTTTCTATGTTTATTAAACATCTTTAATAAAACTTTTGTATATAAATAATTAAATAATTCATATTCACGTACTCAAGATACGAATACTAAAAATAAAAGAAAAATAATAAAAAATTATTGAAAAATTTTAGGGGTTTACACGGATAGTAACATTTTCTTGGATTCGCATCGTTCTGCTATGAACATGGAATTGGCAATGAAACGACTACTCCGTAGTATCTCTAATCCGAAGGAGTTTCAGAGGAATATCAAAAAAATGTCAGAGATAATAATATCTATACTACGGATATTCCAATATGCTTCTGGGGATAGATTGCATGTATGGCTACATTTATTGCAGAATAAAGTACCATTCACATATTTGACTATGATTCTCATTAACACTGGTTCAAGGTCAGACCTAACTTGAATTTAATTCGAGTGTGGGGGTGTCTCGTGCACGTGAAGCTTCTGGATATCAAGATTAAGAAGCCAGAGACGAAGACCAAAAAGACCATATTTCTAGAAAAGTTGTTGAAAGCTACACTCGAAGATCCTTTGATATTGTATAATTCATATCATTGAGTCTCGCGACGTGGAATTCTTTGAAGATAAGTTTGTTAGTGACAAGAATATTTTTGTCGCGGATGTTCCGGACAACATTGTTGGTAACGAAGAAGCAAGTAGTTCCAAAGAAGGAGTTATCCAAGGAAAGGTTGTTGTAGACGAGACAACGCTTAAACTAGTATTCACTGAGCTACTAGCAAAGGGAGTGAGAAGGCCGAAAAATGTAGATAACTTTATCATCCATCATATGGAGACTGATAAAGTCCAGAGATGCGAACTTCTGGAGGAGAGAGTCAATGTAAGATTGACTCCATAACTGATAGAACTGGGGATTCCCAAGACCTTTTCTTTGGTGTGCGTATTGATCGATAGAAAGTTAAAAAGATCTAATACGTGTTCTAACCCTTCATAGGCGAAAACTAGGGTTCACGAATTATACCTGCGACAGAAAGGAGAAAAGTAATTCTTGGCAATCTCGACCGGACGACCCCAAGATCTTTTGCACGTATTCCTTCCTCGAGTTGGACGTCGTGTGGGCGACGATCTTCCAACCTTTTCTTCTCCTTGGCAGCCCTCTCTTTCTCTCCTTACGTGAATCACGAATTTAGAGAAAGTATTTAATTTTTGATCAGTAATCTGGCGGCCAGAGAATAGAGGATATATATAGGCTACGGCAGGGACCATGAGAAGAAATTAGGGTTAGGCCTCCTAACGGATCTGGATATCCCGTGTTCAGCCCGAACACACAATCCAGGCCCATTAACAATAGCTCAGTCCACTAATGAGCTATTCTTGCACTACCTCTCTAATCCCAAATTATATTTGTGGGCTCCTTTTATTATATGCTCGTTTGGCTCCCCATGTTAAGATATCGTATGTCCGTCGATCAAATTAAGTTACTGACAACTATATTGATTCGACATCTTTTATCCTTAAGTACTACCGCTCAACTTTATTTGTCATATTGGATATAATTCACCTGTAGGGTTTACATAACAATCCTTATGAGCTCCTTAAGGGGATATCATCAACCCGATGTATCGGGACATGGATTCCATTTATAATCAACAGTCCATCTTACATACAATATTATTACCCAATTCATAAAGGTTGTTGATCCATAATAAATCTCACTCTTTTATGAGTTAAAGTAATGCACACTGCATATACATGTCTGTTATTATATCTGGATTAAGAGCACAAGCATCCATAATAACAGAGGTATTTGTTCTCTTATGCAGTCAGTACAAAGAAAACAACCTCAAGTGGTCCTGTTCAATACACACAAAGTGTACTAGTGTAAACCTGTAGTCAATATAGACTTATACCAGATTACACTACAACCTTTCCAATAGATTGTCCAAGTCCATCTAGGTTGTGAACTATTTATATACTCCATAGGGAACTGATAATATGATCTTCTGTGTGACACCATACACCATATTATCTACAATATAGAATATCAGACATTTGCATTAACACTTGCAACAAATACAATATGCAAACATTTGTCCATATGATTCTCATTCAAAATTTAAGAAAGTAAGGTTACTACAAAAGTGATGCTTTTAGTATATAATCCTAACAATCTCCCACTTATACTCAAAGCATTACTTTTCAGTATACTGTTACAAATCTCCCACTTATACTTAAAGCCATATTGCTACACATCTGACTCCCATTCCCTCAATATGACTATCAAAAGCCTTAGCTGGTAAGCTCTTTGTAAAGGGATCAGCTAGGTTGTCGGCTGATGCTATCTTGATCACAGTAACTTTTTCTTTCTTTACGAAATCTCATATCAGGTGGTACTTGTGCTCAATATGTTTGCCTGTCTTATGGGCTCGTGGTTCCTTCGAGTTTGTAAATGTACCACTATTATCATAATAAAGTGTAATAGACTTAGGCAAACTAGGTACCACATTCAAGTCCAACAGAAAGTTTCTGAGCCGAACCGCTTCTTTGGCTTCCTCAGAGGCTGCCACATACTCGGCTTCCATGGTAGAATCAGCAATACATTTTTGCTTGATACTCCTCCACACAATGGCTCCACCTCCCAAAGTAAACACATAACCTGAGGTAGATTTTCTGGAATCCCTATCTGACTAAAAATTTGAGTCTGTATACCCCAAGGGAACTAAACTATCTGCCTTGTAAACTAGCATATACTCTTTAGTCCTTTTTAGGTACTTTAAAATATGCTTTACGGCAGTCCAGTGCTCTTGTCCTGGGTTAGACTGATATCTGTTGACCATGCCTACGATAAAGCAGATGTCTGGTCTCATACATAGCATTACATACATTAAGCTTCGTACTGCTGAAGCATAAGGAACTGCCTTCATGTTCTCTATCTCTTTAGGTGTCCTCGGACACTGCTCCTTTGATAGAGCAATTCCATGTCTAAAAGGTAAGAAACCTTTCTTAGAATTTTGCATACTAAAATGAGTTAGTACAGTATCGATATAGGAAGCTTGGGATAAGCCCAATATCCTTCATATCAAACTGTTTGGATAACCATACCCTTACATCAGATAACACCTTCATATTATTTTCAATGAGCAAGATGTCATCCACATAAAGTACTAGGAACACCACCACATTTTTGTCACACTTTCTGTATACACATGATTCATCCAGACATTGATCAAATCTATAGAATTTTATCACCTGATCAAAACATATGTTCCAAGATCTGGAAGCTTGCTTAAGTCCATAGATATACTTCTTGAGCTTACAAACAAGATGCTCTTGACCCTTTTCAATGAACCCGTCTGGTTGCTTCATATAGATGTCTTCCTCAAGACTTCCATTAAGGAAAGCTGTCTTGACATCTATTTGCCAAATCTCATAATTGAGATGAGCTGCAATAGATAAAAGAATCTGGATAGACTTAAGCATGGCTATAGGAGAAAAGGTTTTCTCATAATCGATACCCTCTCTTTGAGTAAAACCTTTTGCTACAAGCCGAGCTTTAAAGGTTTCAACTTTACCATCTAATCCTCTTTTTCTCTTATAGACCCACTTGCATCCAATGGCTTTTACACCAACGGGTGGTTCTACAAGCTCCCAGACCTGATTAGAATCCATAGATTCTATTTCAGATGTTATTACTTTTTGCCAAGACTCTGCATCTTTATCTTGGAGTGCTTTATTGTAGGTATAGGGATCATAATCTTGTTCCTTAGGGACGAAGTCTGACGACTCTTCCAAGAACATATATCTATCAGGTTGTATCACAACTCACCCACTACGACGAGGCACTATCGGTTGTGGTGTAACATTTGTGACACGTTGTGCAGTTATTTGTGGTTCATCCTCTTGTACTGTTGGTACTGAAGTACTTGGTGTCTCATGTCTCAGTTCTTCTAGAACAACTCTACTTGTGGGTTTATGGTTCATCACATAGTTTTCCACTAAGAATCGGGCATTGGTGCTAACAATGACCTTCTGATCCTTAGGACTATAAAATAAACCTCCTTTCGTCCCTCTAGGATAGCCTACAAACAAGCGTACTTCTGTACGAGATTCTAACTTATCTGCTTTCCCATTCAGCATATGTGCTGGACTACCCCAAATGCGAACATGTTAAAGACTAGGCTTACGCCCAATCCACAGCTCTGTGGGAGTAAGAGGTACTGACTTAGAAGGAACCAAGTTCAAAATATAAGCTGCAGTCTCTAAGGCATATCCCCAAAACGAATTTGGTAAATCCGAATAACTCATCATTGATCTAACCATCTCCATAAGCATTCTATTCCTTCTTTCGACTACACTATTCTGTTGGAGAGTTTCAGGTGCAGTCAATTGGGATGCAATCCCAGCCTCTGATATAAATAATCCCTAAACTCTCCAAAGAGGTACTCGCCACCATGATCTAATCGTAATAACTTGATATATTTTCTATGACGTTTCTCCGTTTCTGTCTTGTACTTTTTGAATTTCTCAAAGCACTCAGACTTACGACGCATCAAATAAATGTATCCATACCTTGAATAATCATTAATAAATGTGACAAAATATTCAAAGCCACCTCTAGCTTGGATAGTCATGGGTCCACACAAATCAGAATGAACCAATTCCAACACATCTTTGGCCCTATACCCCTTCGCCGTAAAAGGCCTTTTGGTCATTTTACCTTCCAAGCAGGATTCACAGACTGGTAGTACCTCCACTTTCAATGAACTCAAAGGTCCATCTTCAACCAGTCTTTGAATCCTTCTTAGGTTAATATGCCCCAATCGCAAGTGCCAAAGATATGTTTGGTTCATACAAGAAGGTTCTTTTCTATTATTTAAGTTAGACGACATATTATTCATTTCCATAAGTTGTATTGTGGGCGAAATAGGACTAATGACATACAGATTATCAACCAATGCACCAGAACAGATAAAATGTTTATTCTTTCTAATAACAATATTGTAATTAAAATAAACTGAATATCCATCCTTAACTAACATAGAAACAGAAACTAAATTCCTTCTAAGTGAAGGTGCATAAAGACAATCTCTCAATGTCAAAGACTTATTTCTACTAAAAGATAAAGTAACATCTCCTAATGCAACGACCGATACTTTTGTAGCATCATCCATGAACAAGCATATCTCTCCATCACTAAGCCGTCTGGTTTCCTGGAACCCCTACAATGTATTACAGACATGATTAGTGGCTCCTGTATCTACATACCAGGTGCCGATAGATAACACCGCTAAACATGTTTCAATTACTAGTAAATAAGATATACCTTTTTTGTTCCCTTGTTTGAGAAGTGGACAATCAGTCTTCCAATGTCCTGACCCTTTGCACTTGAAATATTTGCCTCTCGGCTTTTTCACCGTGCCTTGAGGTCCCATGCCCTTCTTTGCTGAGTTTACCTGTTTCTGAATGTTATTCTTCTTATTACCGCCTTTTGGCTTAGAAGTAGAAGCCTTTTCAGAAACAAAAACATTACCACTCTGCCTAAAGAGAGATTCAGCATCCTGTAGCTCTTTTACAAGATCTGCCAAACTATACAACCTTTTGTTCATGTTGTAATTAAGGCAAAAATTGTCAAAACTTTTAGACAAAGTTCAGAGAATGATATCGACCTGGATTCCCCATCGATTTTAGCTCCAAGGATCTCCATCTCATTCAGATGACCCATCATCTTGAGAACATGATCCCTTACTGGTGTACCCTCAGCCATTTTTGTATTCATCAAACATTTTATAGCAAACTGCCTAGCTGCTCTACTCTGATGTTCGAAGAGTTCCTTGAGGTTATACATCATATCATAAGCTGTAGCCATGGCCTGATGCTGATATTGCAGTACATTTGACATAGATGCCAGAATATAATACCGCGCCATCTCATCTGCCTTTTTCTACTTCTTATAAGCCTCTTTGACCTCTTCATCAGAGTTAGCATCAGGCTTAGGTGGGCATTCCTCAACAAGTACATATTTGTACTCCTCAGCAGTCAGAACAATGTCTAAATTACATTTTCAGTCAATATAATTTGGTCCAGTAAGTTTGTTTTCTTTAAGAATCACCATAAGTGGACTGAAAGAACCCATTTTTGAAATCCTGAGAATCACATAAATAAAATTATGTAGGACAAAAAAAACTTTTTGAATTAACTAAATATTGATTCCCTCAAAACAATAATAAGAAATTCACCAACACCTTGAACACCATGAATTTAGCATGCCACGAAAGTGTGGACGTATACAAATTCAACTTTGTTCAAGTAGGTTTTTTATTAATTTTACTATCATGTCAACATAACTTTATGACAAATAAAATTAATATACTGGTCTTGCTCTGGTCATACAAATAATAGCAGTGACTCCGATGGGGAGGATACCATTATTTGTATCTAAGTGTATACCATTACTTAATACTAAGTCCATTACCTTGTAATGAGTTCCTTCAGATGGAGAAGTGAACACATACTAGGTAACTTTCTACAATTATCCCTAAGAAAGTTTGTACTGGTGATCCATAATTATACTCATCCGATATGGAGGAAAGCACTAAAGCCAACGCGCAAGTATAATTATATCACCTGCAAACTAGTAATGGAGACCATAGGATTTATACTAAATAAATATTCTTTCCCACTAAGTTATTTAACAATGAGGTTTTTTCTACTAGTTGATATTATGTCCATGTTGTCCATTATTAATGTAGGCTTAGTTTTTCAAAAAAAATATCCACACAATAATAAACATGCATAATCAGAAGAAAAAAATCAAAATGACAAAAATAAGAGAAAATATCCAATCGTTGCTGCTCCATCCTCAACTATCCGAATCCAAAATCTGTCGCTGCGCAGATCTATTATTATTATTATTTTAGATTTTGGCTGTCGATTCCTTCATCGAAAATCATCTGTCTGCCTCTGGACTGCTTAAAACCAGCATCTCGTCCGGCGTCAGAAACAGCCACCACCGCCATCACGATTGATCAAAAATAATTAAAATTACATAAATCATATGCCTCTCGAAGGAGTTCACACATAATCTAGATTGAAAAATTAAAATAATAAGCACGATCAACCATCGTGATTTTAATTACACCCACAGCAACAACAACATCCACGACATGTCCGTGGTTTAAATAACACAATCAAAAACATGTATTGGACCATAATAGTTGGATCTAAGATGCCTGCAAAACCGAGTTAGAACAGATCTATATCTACCGACTATTACACAGCACAGGTTTTATTGGACAACATGGACGTATCAATCAATATGTAGATCCAAAGTGGCTCTGACACCAATTGATAGAACTGGGGACTCCCAGGACCCTTTCTTTGGTGTGCGTATTGATCGATAGAAAGTTAAAAAGATCTAATACGTGTTCTAACCCTTCATAGGCGAAAACTAGGGTTCACGAATTATACCTGCGACGAAAAGGAGACAAGTAATTCCTGGCAATCTCGAGCGGACGACTCCAAGATCTTCTGCACGTATTCCTTCCTCGAGTTGGACGTCGTGTGGGCGACGATCTCCCAACCTTTTCTTCTCCTTGGCAGCCCTCTCTTTCTCTCCTTACGTGAATCACGAATTTAGAGAAAGTATTTAATTTTTTATCAGTAATCTGGCGTCCAGATAATAGAGGATATATATAGGCTACGGCAGGGACCATGAGGAGAAATTAGGGTTAGGCCTCCTAACGGATCTGGATATTCCGTGTTCAGCCCGAACACACAATCCAGGCCCATTAACAATAGCTCGGTCCACTAATGATCTATTGTTGCACTACCTCCCTAATCCAAAATTATGTTTGTGGGCTCCTTTTATTTTATGCTCGTTTGGCTCCCCATGTTAAGATATCGTATGTCCGTCGATCAAATTAAGTTACTGACAACTATATTGATTCGACATCTTTTATCCTTAAGAAGTACCACAAAACTTTATTTTTCATGTCGGATATAATCCACCTGCAGGGTTTACATGACAATCCTTATGAGCTCCTTAAGGGGACATCATCAACCCGATGTATCGGGATATGGATTCCATTTATAATCAACAGCCCATCATACATACAATATTATTACCTAATTCATAGAGGTTGTTGATCCATAATGAATCTTACTCTTTTATGAGTCAGAATAATGCACACTAGATATACATGTCTGTTATTATATCCGGATTAAGAGCACAAGCATCCATAATAACAGAGGTATTTGTTCTCTTATATAGTCAGTACAAAGAGAACAACCTCAAGTGATCATGTTCAATACACACAAAGTATACTAGTGTAAACCTATAGTCAAGATAGACTAATACCATATTACACTACAACTTTTCCAATAGATTGTCCAAGTCCATCTAGGTTGTGAACTATTTATATACTCCATAGGGAACTGATAATATGATCTTCTGTGTGACACCACACACCATATTATTTATAATATAGAATATCAGACATTTGCATTAACACTTGCAACAAATACAATATGTAAACATTTTCCCATATGGTTCTCATTCAAAATTTAAGGAAATAAGGTTACTACAAAAGTGATGCTTTATTATATAATCCTAACAATAACATCCAATTATAGTTAGGTGTTTGTGAATCTGCCTGAATGAGCTAAATCCATCGAATCTTCTAGACGAAGAAGTAGGCGAAGGCCCAAGGTAAAATTTGAGGCTAGGCTGGAAGCCAGAAGAGTTTTCTCAAAATAGAAGATTGATGAGTTTGACACATTTGCTTCGGTAGCTAAGGTGTAAACTGTTAGAATGACGATGGTCGAGACTTCTATTCATAAAGCTGATTATTCATCAGATGAATGTCAAGACAATATTTCTAGATAGGGATATGACAGGAGGGATGCTCATGCAACAGTCAGATGGATTTGTCATTCATGGTCTTGAAGACAGTTTGTAGGATTGGTGAAATCCATATACAGCCTGATACAAGCTCCCAATCTACGACATGAGAAGATTAATATAGTCAACTTGTCAAATGGCTACAGGATCAACGGGACTTATATGTGTGATTAAATGAAGTTCGATGATGATAGAGAAGTCATCGTTTGATAGAGGAGTCATCGTTTGTCTCTATGTAGATAACATATTGATGTGTCACTGGAACAAAGATGTTCCTCACATCCCGATTATGTATGAAGGACATAGGAGATACAGATGTGATCCTAGGGATTTAAATAAAGTGGACGGGAGTTGAGCTTGCTCTATCACTATCTAACTATATAGAAATTTGCTCACACGCTGTGGATATATGGATCTTCCAGTGGTCGATACTCCTTACAAGTGTGATCAAAAGTTGAAGCCAGATCCTAGAGAAGCGTCAGATGATTGGTGGATTCTAGCATCATCTAGAGTTTGATGTAGGCTACAAGTACCACTAGGCCTGACACAGCTTTTGCTGTTGGCATGCCAAGTCAGTTCACGAGCAATCCAAGTATTGATCTTTGGAAAAATGTAAAGAGAGTAATGGGAGCTCAGGGACTCAGAAGGATGCACTATAATGGTTACCCTAAAGGGTTGAAGGCTTCAATGATATCGGTTGGTGCTCAGAAGAAGAAAAAAAGAGGTTATATCTTATACATGGGTAGTGTTGCTATATTGAGGAAGTCAAAAAAGTAGATCCATGGGTAGTGCTGCTATATCGAAAAAGTCGAAGAAGTAGACCTTTCTCTTACTATACAATCTGAGTTCTGTCAGCTGCAGCAGATGAAGCAGAATTGCTTCGGGTATGAAGTAGAATGGCTTCAGGAGTTCAGGAACGATCTTTCCGTCGTTGGTGTGCAAATTATGGTGATGTATTACGACAATCGGGCATGATATTTCTATTATTGGTGCATAAATTCGGATGATACTGATATATTTTGACAACCAGCTGCCTGTAGCAGTAGTATCGGATGATCTCTAATAATAAGAAAAGAATTGTGCGTCTAAGGTACAAGGCACTGAATGAGCGCATCAAGTTGGATAATTACAGTGGGTGATGTTCGAAGTCAGATGAATCTGATGGATCCGTTCATCAAGGCCTCAAGCGACAGCTGGTCGAGGACTCAACAAGAAAATAGGCTTGACGGACCTCTGATATTGTGTCTTTGTAATCCTACCATAAAGTTTTATACTATTAGTTCAAAGAAAAATCTACCAGGTATCTAGCGTTTGGTTCAAGGGAGGACCATTGATTGGAAGAAAATCAAGAACAGTAGGTAGTCCTTTAAGACCTTGAGGGGTTACGAACCCAGAACCACCGTTGTCTACTGTTTATTTTTTGTATAGAACAAAGTCCTATGGGAGGATGGTTTGGAAGCCTTGATGAATTTTCGGGTATTTAGAATGTCCGACATGCTTTACAGTAAGCATGGTAGCACAGTACTACAAAGAAGCATAGTACTCCATATTCGACGTAACAAAAGGTTGAACAAACTTTTTGCTTTATTGAACATATAAGGTATCTGTGTACAAAGAAGGAAGTCCTAAACAGGATATTCTAAGTACAGGGAGAAGAGGTTTCAGGAAAGTGGACGGTGGAGATCGAGTACTACAGCGGCTCCTTTACTCCGTTGACGATATGACGACGAATCAACCTTGCTATGGCCCTTTGGCGTCTTTGATGGGACACTGGGGTCACCGATCAAGAGGTTGTCTGGATGAGAAGATCCTTTAAAGATGGTTGGTTGGTTGGTTCTTTGGTTGATAGGTGGATGAGGGTGGTCGACTCTTCGTAGATAGAGATCACTGCTCCTTTGAAGGTTGTCGATTGTCAATGTTCCCTCTTTCTTTTTCTCTTTTCTCTTTCTTATGGAAGAAGAACTTCTTCTATTTATAGAGAACCAAGCACATATGTGATGTGCATTAGGGTTCCTAAGATATGAAAGAATCTACTGTTATTGTACGGTGCGGACTTCTGCGACGCTGACACGTGGCGGACATCGAGATTCCCCACAAACGAGATTTCTGGTGGTTATAAACATAACCGAAGAAAGTGACATGTGGCACGTGTCGATTTGCTTGCTCGGATACAGCCGAGTAAATCTTGGTATTTCATCCTAGATTTGGAGTCTAATTAATTCTCGTCTAAGATTTAAATCAATCTGATATGATATCAATCATGATTTAATCCCAATCTTCTCTGCAAGAGACAGTTTAAACAAACCAATTGGGGTGGACCCACGCTTCCTGTGCCTCTGGTGAGGACTAAGTGCTGCTGTGCTTCTGGGGCGACAAGTAGACCGTGCTTCTGGAGATGACAGAACCTATGTGCTTTCAGGCTACGTGTGTACTTGGCTTCGAATAACGACGAGACTTCTGTACGTATAGAGCAACTTATGAAGCTGTGTTTCGGGCTACCAAAGTTACTATAATGTAGGCGACAAGTAGGCTTATGCTCCAGGTTGGCGAGGTTACTGTACTTTTGGAGCGACAGGTTGACTTGCATCGGTTACGATAGGAGTTCCCAAGTTTCTTGTAGAGAAGTGACTTAAGCTTCTGATCCAAAGCAGATGACTGCACCGTAAGAATGGAGATAGTGTGAGCATATCACCATCCTATGCCTCATGCAGACGCAAGTAAGTAGCTGTTCCTCTGAATAGTGAAGGCGTTGGCTGCGAAGGGAAGGGTATGACACCCTTGTGCGTCTAAGATTGGCGCAGGCAGATAACTGCACCTATGGTCTGAAGATACTGGCTTTTGGAATAAAAGAAAGGGAGGAGGGCCCTACCACCATCTTGTTTCTGAGGTTGGCACAGGGAGGTAGCTGTACCTCTGGCTTGAAGGCTATGGCTTCTTTAAAGTAAAGAGCGATAAATATCCATTCTTTAAGAACTTCCCTCTTAATTGCCACCGTAATATGGAGAATTCCAAGGGTCTAAGACCAACATTCAAAGTGCTGAGTCTTAGGTTTGTCCCATTAATATGAGAATTCTGACCGTTGGCCATGTGGTGTGCATTCTAGGCCACTCTCTGTCCTATTAAAGAGGAAGCTCTCCTTGAAGAGTCGATGTCTTCTTCTTGGAATCCTTCACCACCATACGAGATCCAAACTTAACTTCGAACGGCGATCGGCCTTGTGTATGTTGGTTGCTGGTTGAGGCTTCTCTCGTTTGTAGGAGCCATATTCTTATGGAGGAACTCTGTGTAGGAGTCATCACTTCCTTCGAGAAGTATGCAAATGTCCTTCTTAGGAAGTTCGACTATGAGTGATGTCTGAGGGATGTGGAAGATCCAAGCCACAGGTTTGAGATCGGTTTCTCACCCGATGAATAGCCGGCCGTGCTCTGCCTCGATCTTCGGGAGTAATGGGGCTGTACCGTGCTGTGGTTATGGGCCTTCCACTGCTTCAGTATATATTGGAGCTCTAGCTTCTTTTGGTGACAAAAGGGTTGGCTCTGATGATGCTGTGAGTTAATGGAGAAAAGACTTTGATGTAGACTGTACATCTCTCTTCTGTCCATGACGATCACACTGTGAAGGCTGCCCATCAAATACGATCCTTCCCTTATGTTTATAGAAATTTCTATTCTTACTTATGTAACAAAGACCTTGTAATTGATCCTTGTAAATGAGATTCAAAAAACTTCTTTCTTATGTACTTGCGATAGACCTGTGTAATAGACCCATGTAGCTACATTAATAAGAAGAGTGTTTTTTCGGAACTTCATCCTGAGCATGTCTTTGTCCTTGGTTGGTCTGTGCATCTCACTGTCTATGCCTCTGGGATGTTAGGTCCGTAGTGGGGGACACTGTAATGCCCGTATTTTGGAATACGTATTTTAATTAGGCTTATATATATTTCGGACCTGTATTTTATTTTCTCGGATTTTGGTCTGTAATTGTATTTTGGCTCGACTTGCGGATTTTTGGTTTTCTCGTAAATTGAGTTTTTGGACCGGGCCTAGTTTTATTCCTTATGGAGAGGATTTGGTTTGGTTTGCTTTGTACTACCCTTAGTTAAACTCCACCCTCAACACAACACACCCTCCCTCATTAAAACCCCACCTAACTTTCTCTCTCCTCATTACTCTTCCATTAATTTTTTCCATCTTCTTCTTCCTTCCTCCACACACAACACCCAACCTCTATAGGCAAGTGCACCTTGCCAATAAATAGGAACCCTATTTTATTTGTCCATTAGTTAGATTAGGCCGTGGTGAATCACATTAGAACTTGGCATTTTGTCATTTGGAGTCTCCATTTTTCTAGATCTAAGTTTTAACCATTTTTGGATTTTCTTGATTTTGATCTATTAAACTTAGATTTTTGCTTGTTTTGAGGCTTCCATGTAGAAGAGAATTCAATTTTACACAAGTTAGAACCTTGAAAATCTAAATTTCGTTTTGATTTGGCCAAGTTATGAAGTTTGGAATTTTGGTGTTCTTGGGTTTTCTCTCTCGGCCTGCTGGAGAAGAAGACTTCGGCCAGCGCTCTTTAGCGCTGGGCTGAACCGCGCCTACCCTTCATCGGCCAGCGCTCTTTAGCGCTGGGCTGACCCACGCTCGGTGCCCTTTGGCGAACCGCGCTCACTCATGCGCAGCTCACTCCTGCGCAAGTCAACTCCAGCGCAGCTCGACCCCAGCACAACCCGCTCCCCTGCGCAGCTCACTCCAGCGCAGCTCGACCGAACCGCAACCCGATCCCCTCCGCAGCTCACCCTAGCGCAATCAGACCCTAGCGCAATCTAACCCCAGCGTAACCTATTTGCCCATGGTGGTTTGGTTTTATTTCCTTGGGCTCGGCTTCTCTTTTGTGGGTTGGAGTTATGAGATCTTGTTCCACACAATACGACTGTCTTGACCCAACACGACCTAGCACGGTTTTGGTGTTTTGCTTATGACTAGTACGGTCTTCGTGCTTTCTATGATTTATGATCCTAGTACTTTCTGATCTTCTTAGTAGTGACCCGATGGGGTACGCTCTTAACTTGTAAACTGTGATTTATGATTAATCTTGTAACTGGATAACTTGATAGTGGCCCGTGTCGGCGCACTCCTGACTTGTAACTTGACTTGATAATTAATGTTGTTGCGATGGCGAACTTGTCTTATATAACCAACTCTGACACCATGGGTGATCATTCTTGCTGCTTCGTGTAAACCACTTGTCTTGTCTTGTCTTGTCTTGCATCATGTCTAGGACGTGACTCCCTGGTTACCACGGTCAGGGATTCGCACTGAATATGGATTAGGCTAATTACTAGATCAAACTATAGTTCATGGAGAATTTCCAGTCACTGACGATCTCGTTATCTGGGCGCTTTAAATGGACTTGTAGCCTGCCGACGAGTAGGGCACATTTCCAGCACACTGTCATGTGTTGTACCCTCTAAGTCACCTAAGGGTACATTGTCTCCCGGGCGATATACCCAACCATACTCTCAACCCGCGGAAGGATAACTGGATAGTCTGCAGGGCTTGGGACTGGGAATTTTTCAATTGCACCTTGTTAGTAATTAGGCATATGATAACCCTAGTTAGTTAAGTAGAAAGCCGTAGTATTTGTTTGTCGTTTGTGAATGGATGGTGTCCAACCCTGTCTAAGTCTCGTCTAGTCTCAGTACCTGGTTTCTCCTGAGCATGTTTGTTTTAATTATCTTAACAATAAATGGGTAGAGACAAGGTGCTACTCAGACGAAGGGTACAACCCCGATCCTTGTTTGGTTAAGGGTTGTAACCTGGCTACTGGAATGGTTCCACGTCCCTAGTCGTTTATTTTCCTAAAGTACTCTTTATTAATGGTACCTTTCTTCTAGTCCTTATGTTCTGATATGCTGGCTTTTATTCTTATTTTGTGGCCTCCTTTGTGGCACTTGCTCTTTCTGGGGTTTGACCCAGCTGGTTTTGTGTGGCCAGATTTCGGAGCAGCTTCCGAAGATCAACCGAACTTCCAGCCAATGGTGGTGACTAGAAGGAATCCGGGCTACGAGTGGATTTTCTATTTTGATTCGCTCACTACATTGTAAAATTATTCTTTTGAGGCGTTTAGCCGACGAGCACCTGTTAGCTCGATGCATATTTACTTACTGTCTGCCTACGGGCTGCAACATGATTAACAAATCCTAGGGTTGATCATGTATGACTGAACTCTTGCTAGTCTTAACATTTTGTACGACTAGCTTCATGATCATCCAATATGTAATGTATGGGACGCCTTGCTATTATATATTTGGTGCTCTGACATCTTGTAACTATTATTGCTTGCTTAAGATTGAGACAATAGGCTTGTTCATGACCATAGGAGACTGTTGGCTTGTAGTTAAACCCTTATATATCTAGACAGCCGTGACCATATAGCGAGGTGGATTCCATTTTAATATACGTAGCTGGCTATGTACGCCCCCGCTCTCCAGTATTCTGGTTCTGGGGCGTCACATGGTTTAAGTGGTGGCCCATGCAGGTCCTGGCATTCAAGAATGTGAGGGTTTACCAAATAGATGTCTCAATCAGTACTCGTCCTTGATCTCCGTTCATATCCTCTGAATCTCTAGATTCTTACCCTGATCATGTGCTTGTATCGTTGATTTGTCCTGGTCCTTCTTTATTGTTTCCTATGTCGTCTTCTTCAGCGGCACTGTACCTGACCCCGCCGATCAACGAGGTAGAGCACTTCCCGTGGACCAGCAACCCGGAGATCAAGCCCAGCATTCCGGAGTAGCCTCCAGAGTTGTACCTACTGGAGGAGAGCCACCAGTTCAGCCCGTTCGACCTGTCGAGCCTGATGATGGCACCTTGGTAGGTCTCATCAGGACCTTGATAGCTTCCCAGAATCGTCGCGGAGATGTCTTGCACTAGGCGGTGGCGGACGCTTTGACCAGAGGCGGTCATCCAAGGAACAGCGCGGCTAACAGCTTCAAGCGCTTGAACCCTCCATTCTTCGACGGCTGCGAAGATACGATTGTCGCGAACGCTTGGCTTCAAGATACCGAGGTGATTCTAGAAGAAGCTAGGACACCTGAGAATGAGAAGGTGATGGTGGTACGCCTACAATTGCTGGACTTAGCTCGCAGTTGGTGGGCGGTGCAGGCCGTGGGATTAGCGGCGCCGGTTACTTGGGCAGTGTTTAGAGAAATATTCTAGACGAAGTATTTTGATGCTGTAGCTCGGTACGACCTACAGACGAGGTTCACCAACTTGAAGCAAGGAGGCAGGACGGTCGACGGTTATGCATCTGAGTTTTCTAGACTCAGTAGGTTTGTCCCAACCATGGTGGCGATCGAGTTTGATAGGGCCCAGCGGTTCCAGCAGGGGCTGCATTTGGAGATCTTGTTGGCAGTTGAGAAGTTCGAGCACCAGACGTTCGATGCAGTATTGAGGGCAGCTAGGAGGCACGAGTACACCTCCCAGAGGATCGTGGATAGGACCGGAGGTAGGAAGCGGTCACACAATAAGATGCACCAATCATCAGCTCCAGCACCGGCAGTAAGGGGTTTGACCATTGGAACTCCGAGGCGGGCGACCTCAGTAATGTCGGTTCAACATTCAACCCCGACGTACCCACAGCAGCAAAATCAGAGACCGACTACCGCGATAGGATTTTCTCATTGCGGGAAGCCAGGGCACGTGGTGGCAGATTATCGCAGGGCACAGGGATTGTGCCTGGCTTGTGGAGCGGCAGATCACAAGATAGGAGCCTGCACGAATAGGAGTAGTTCGTCCTCTTCCATCCTAACCAGTCCGTCGATTAGGGGACCCGCACCTATGCAGCAGCAGTACCCGAGGCCATTATTGCCTCAGGCCCATGTATTTCAGCAGCAGAACCAGCAGCAGTACACCCAGGCTCAAGTGCAGAGCAGGCAGAGAGGTTTCCAACAGAGGGGACCTGCAGCTAGAGGATAAGGTCAGGCAATAATGATGGCTATGGAAGAAGAGGTTGCACCAGGTGAGGTAGTGGTAGGTTCTATTCTCGTCAACTCCTCTCCAGCATCAGTATTATTTGATTCTGGTGCATCGCATTCATTCATGTCTGCACGATTTGCTACACGGATAGGATTGGAGCCAGAGTCATTATCAGTAAGGCTCAATATACTTACTGGTAATGGTCTTGTGGGAGAAGATCGAGTGTTTTCCTCGTGTCGGATCATAGTTAGCGGTAGAGAGTTCCCCGCTAGATTTATAGAGTTCCCTATGGCAGACTATGATGTAGTCTTAGGCATGGATTGGTTGAGGAACTAGTATGCTAGGATAGTGTCACGACCCGGTCCCAATTTCTTGGGTCGAATCGGATCATGCCCAGCCTGCACCGTTGTTGAGACGGCGGCAGTAAGCTGTATCACTCATGCAGGTAAATAAAACAACACAGTCTATTTGTCACAACTTTAATAATTCGAATAGTTTAAAACTTTTTACAATAAAATGAAAAATACATCTGAAGTACATTGCTTTCCACAAACATCATGAATTATAAAGAAGAAGAAAAATCTAGGCAACCAGCTCATCAGTCTCGAGATCATCGTCCTCTAGTTGGGATCACGGAACAAAGCCTCATCAGTGATACCTAAAATGTTGGGTCTCCAGTCAGGAGGGAGCAAAGTACAATTACGAATATCCAATAATTCAAATAATAATTTGAAATTTGCAATGTTAAACAATTTGAAATACTTTAACAATATTTTTCAACAATTCTACAATTGAAAACAATGTGATTTGAGTAGGTAACGAACTATGACCGGCTTGGGATGATTCAATTATATCCTAATGATACGGTCCGGCCTATCCTCGTGTATAGGAGGAATCAGCTCGCACAGTCAATGATACAATATAGGGGTATTGGTCATAGACGCTACACTACTCCCCCAATATCCCGAGTCAATCAGATTCAATCAATGAGTCAATATTCGAACTCTAGTAAAGAGTTCCACAATCAATACTCTAGGAGAGAGTTTCGTGTAGCAATGTGGTTTAAAATTGCAATAAAACAATTACTAGATAAATTACCAAATAGACATAACTGCACTTGCCTTTGTTTTAGAATGACTGGATAGACGAGTCGGTACCGAGGAGGAACGTCAGGTGTAACTTCGAGTTCCTACAGTTGAGAACTCGACTTAGAACCTTTGTATAACCAGGCTAAGTGTGCTAGTTGCAATCTCTAGTAGTCATGTCCTAGTCAGGTTTTAGGTTGTATTAAACTACAGCTAACGGTTACGTCGCAACTACGTGCGTTGATTAAGCCGGTTAATTGATTTATTTGGAAATACACGAGAATCGATTACAATTTGGAAAACTTTGTGTTTTGTAATATATTTATAAAAATACAATTTCTTTTAGTGATAAACCGTGAACTAGTTATTTAATAACATTTTATCCATTTTAATTAAATTCGTAATTAATCAGTAAATTACGCTCTAATCTACGATTTATGCGTCTAAACACAAACCACCCAAATTCAAATCCACCAGAAGAATAAAATAAAACTATGCTACACAATACAATGGCACAGCTAATGATCCTAGGGTGGGCTTATGTCCTGTACAATTTTCTTTTACATCAAATGAGAGAAAAATGACTTAAATTAAATAAAGTGCAGAAATTAAATAACTATAATAAATAGCCTAGATATTAATTAAAATAATTAAAAAGAAAGCTAAGAGTCTCAGACTCGGTCCATTCCTCAAAATTCGGCTAATACCACAACGTCCGGTCGGACCGGTGCGTTTGCATTTCGCCGGGGCCCACAGACCGGTACGGTCGTCGCCCGAAAATCAGTTTAGAAATTCATTTTCGAAAGCCAGTTTTAAAATCAATATAAATATAGTTTTTGTAAAAATTTGGGCAGCACTTCCTCTATTTTGGGACAAACCCAAAACTGGGAAATACGCCACGGAAAACCTGCAAATATTTCCAACCCAAAATAATCCACAGAATATATCCACCAAAATAATTCCAAGCCACAGAAAGTAATTCTCAATCCACCGAACTTCCCGAAATGTCTGGGAATCCCATAATCAACCAATTCACACCAAACCAGCAGGTAAAACACAGGAAAATACGCTAACGTAGCTAAACGAAAATATAACGCAGCTAACCGGATTTCCCAAAGGGAAACCGGGGACCGATTCTCATCACAGACTCTATGGGAGGGACGAACTACTGTGATTACCAAGAAATTACCAAATTCCGTTGGCGGGGAGCCACGGGAAAAATCTTGGGAAAAATACGAAACAAAGTTCGGCAGCAGGTTGAAGATCCCGAACAGCGGAAGAGGGCTCGCGAGCAGATCCGGCTCGTGGGAAACGGCAGCAGCTCACCGGAAGGGTACGGCCAAAGGGGATCGGCGCGCGGACAGCGGCTCGGGTGGCCGGAGGAGTCCGCGGGAAGGGGTCAGGGGCGCTGGACATCGCAGCGGGGCAGCGCCTCGCCGGAAAGGTGGGCACGGAGGAGGAGCTCGCGGAAGATCGGGAAACGCTGGCGGGGTCGCGCTGGACGGCGGGGGAGCCGCCGGGAAGATCTCGTCAGGCGGGGTTCTGGCCGCGGGGCGGTGGCGGCGCGGGCGAGCGCGGTCGGGGGCGCTGGCAGCGCCTCGCCGGAGCGCTGGAGGGCGGCGGACAGCGGGGAACCGTGCGGAGGGGTCCCGGACGGCAGCGCCGGGGGAGCCGCGAAGGAGCGTGCGGAGAGGGGGCGGTCGTCGGCCTCGGGGAGGAGTTTCTCCAAGGAAGGGGAAAAAGTCAGAGAGAGAGGGAGAGATCGGTTAGGTTCTGAGAGCTTTGCCAACAGAGAGTGAGAGAGATTAAGAGATTTGTGAGTTGTTGAGTTTTTGTGAGGAAGAGAGTGGTTTTGCTGAATATGTGGGGATATGGGTTCTGTGAGTGACTTGAGGACGTGGGGGTGAGGGATTAATAATGGGGAGTTGGGTGTGTGCGTGTGGGGGTTACTGGAAGGGGAAGAGGAGTGGTGAATGTATGAGTAAATAGGGAGGAGTTGGAGGAGTTGATGGGTTGGGAGTTACGTGGGAGAAGAGTTGGTGGTGAAAATTAAAAGAGAGGGAGAAGAAAAGGTCTGCTGTTATGTGTGGATGTGAGGAAAGAAGGGGAGTTATAGTAGGGAGCGTTGGTCCCTTCGTGGACCAGTTCCAAACTATATTATTATTATTTTTTTTTTAAGTTATGAACCAAGTCAAAAATAGAGTTAGGAAAAAGGAATTTGGGTTTGGGCTCAGGCTCGAACTCGGGTCTGGGTCAGCAACCAAAAGCCCAATTTTATTATTTAAAAATAGTTTCAGCCCAATAATAATAATATTAATAATTATAACCTTACTAATAATAACAATATTAATACTTATAATTTATTTTACCAAAGTTTTATCAAATTAATTTTCCAAGGACAATCAAGATTAAAATAAAAATGCATTTAAATTAATTATTCTAATTAATCAAGATTACGGGTTTTACAGATAGACTACCACATTGGCAGCGTTGTTTTGAGCATTCCAGGCGAGCCAGAGTTCTCATTTTCCAGAGGCACAGTGGAGCCATCTTCTCCAGTATTGCGGATGGCAGTAGCAGCAGTACAGTTACCCTGGATAGTTGAAGAGTTTCCAGATGTCTTCCCAGAAGAACTTCCAGGGATGCCGTCAGAGCGGGAGATTGAGTTCACTATAAACTTAATCCCCGGGACAGCACCAGTATCTGAGCGAGTCTACAGGATGGCGCCTTCAGAGTTAGAGATTTTGTACAAGATGATTGAAGAACTGAGGACCAAGGGATTCATTCGTGCAAGTAGATCGCCTTGGGAAGCCCCGATGCTTCTTGTGAAGAAGAAAGATGGCACGTCCAGGCTATGTGTAGATTATCGTACCTTAAACTCAGTGACAATCAAGAACAGGTACCCTCTCTCGAGGATAGATGACTTGTTCGATCAACTCAAGGGGGCTTCAGTGTTTTTGAAGATAGACTTGCGGTCAGGATACCACCAGATCAGGGTCAGAGAGCAGGACATTCCGAAGACAGCGTTTAGATCGAGGTATAGGCATTGGGAGTTCCTTGTTATGCCATTTGGAGCAACCAATGCGCCAGCCGTATTCATGGACCTCATGAATCGTATTTTCATGCCTTACTTGGATCAGTTCGTGATCGTGTTCCTAGATGACATCCTGGTCTACAGCAAGAGCGAAGCAGAGCACGAGCAGCATCTCAGAATCGTCCTTCAGACACTTAGAGAGCACCAGTTGTACGCCAAGTTCAGTAAATACAAGTTCTGGCTCGATCGCATTTCGTACTTGGGTCACATCATTACCTGAGGAGGAGTGGAAGTGGATCCCCAGAAGATTATGGCTATCGAAACATGGCCAGTACCTAGCTAAGTGGCAGAGGTTCGCAGCTTTCTTGGATTAGCCGGCTACTACCGGTGATTCGTTTCAGATTTTGCGAGGATTTCAGCGCCGATGACCCAGTTGACCCGCAAGGATGTATCGTTCGTATAGACAGCAGAGTGCCAGGAATTATTTAAGAAGTTGAAGTAAGATTTGGTAACGGCTTCCATTCTTACTCTTCTAGATGAGATCGGGGGATTCACAGTTTATTGCGACGCTTCAGGCAGAGGATTGGGTTGTGTCTTGATGCAGCATGGAAAGGTAATATCTTATGCATCACGTCAACTTCGTGATCATGAGAAGAATTACCCGACCCACGACTTGGAACTGGCGACGGTAGTGTTTGCGCTTAAGCTTTGGCGGCACTACTTGTATGGAGATAGAGTGAAGATATTTACTGATCACAAGAGCCTGAAGTAAGTTTTCACCCAGAAGGACCTTAACATGTGGCAGAGAAGATGGCTCGAGCTACTGGTGGACTATAATGTGGATTTGTAGTATCACCCAGGGAAGGCCAACGTTGTAGCAGATGCATTGAGCCGGAGAGCCAGAGTTTATTTTCTAACGGCACAACTAGAGTTATTGACAGATCTTCAGAATATGGGAATTGAAGTGGTTCTTCCTACCAATGTGGCGTTGATAGCCAGTCTACAGGTTCAGTCCAGCATAGTTGAGAGGATCCGGAGAGCGCAGTCAGCAGATTCCAAGATTCAGCGACTCAGAGCAGAGTGTGAGACAGGAAGAAGGCCAGAGTTATGTATCCATGAAGATGGTACACTTCGATACGGCACTCGTCTTTATGTACCTAATGGAGATATCAGACAGGAGGTCATGGCAGAAGCTCACAGTTTACAGTATTCTATTCATCCCGGTGGCACGAAGATGTACCGTGATACCCGTCAGCACTTCTAGTAGAATGGCACGAAGAGGGAGATAGCCCGATTTGTCTCTCGGTGTTTGGTTTGCCAGCAGGTTAAGGCTGAACATCAGAGGCCCGCTGGACTTCTTCAGCCCTTGCCGATTCTAGACTGGAAATGGAAACACATAACCATGGATTTTGTGACTGGATTGCCTAGATCCCCAGCCGGTCGAGATGCTATTTGGATTATAGTTGACAGGCTCACGAAAGTGGCTCACTTTCTCCCGTTCAGAGTTTGGCAGTCTATGGTGCAGTTGGCAGAAATGTACCTCAGGCAGATTGTTAGGCTTCGCGGTGTGCCCGTTAGTATCACCTCGGACAGGGATTCAAGATTCACATCATACTTTTGGCGTAGCCTACAAAAGAGTTTGGGAACTCACCTTCAGTTTAGCTCAGCTTATCACCTGCAGACAGATGGCCAGTCGGAACGCACAATCCAGACTCTTGAAGATATGTTGAGATCTTGTACCCTTGACTTCGGTGGTTCATGGGAGGATCACCTGTACCTGGTAGAATTCTCGTACAACAATAGTTTCCAGGTCAGTATTCAGATAGCCCCGTTCGAGGCACTGTTTGGTAGGAAGTGCAGATCCCCGTTAGCCTGGGATGATATTGGAGAGAGGCAGATGCTCGGTCCAGAAATGATTGCCCAGACAGTTGAAATGGTCAGAAGAGTCAGAGATCGCCTTCGAGTGGCCCATGATCGCCAGCGCCATTGGGCCGATGCTCATCGGCATCCCTTATAGTTTGCTATCGGCGACCATATATTCCTTAGGATCTCGCCTAACCGCGGCGTCATTCGCTTTGGCATACGGAGAAAGCTTAGTCCTAGGTATATAGGGCCGTTCGATATTCTGGAGCGAGTAGGAGATGTATCATATCGTCTCGCTCTTCCACTATCGCTAAGTGAGGTACATGATGTATTCCATGTGTCCCAATTACAACGGTACATTTCAGACTCAAGCCATATCCTGGACCATTCGGAACTGGTTGTTGGTACCAACCTTTCGTATGAGGAGAGGCCCGTGTCTATATTGGACCGGAGAGAAAAGATACTCAAGAACAAGACTATTAGCTTAGTCCGTATTGCTTGGGGTCATCACTCTCTAGGTGAGTCAACGTGGGAGCGTGAGGACGACATCCGATCGCGATATCCCGACATGTTTGACTCATAAGGTATAATGTCTTCCTTATGCCTTATTCTTTCCATCCCTTGCTTGCATGTATGATTGTTTGATTGTTTGCTTGGTGTAGCTTATTTGTGAATAGTATAGCTGGCTCTTACATCTCTAAGCATCTTGATTTAAATTCCGAGGACGAAATTCCTTTAAGGTGGCTAGAGTTGTAATGCCCGTATTTCGGAATATGTATTTTAATTAGGCTTATATGTATTTCGGACCTGTATTTTATTTTCTCGGATTTTGGTCTGTAATTGTATTTTGGCTCGACTTGCGAATTTTTAGTTTTTTCGTAAATAGAGTTTTTGGACCTGGCGTGGTTTTATTCCTTATGGAGAGGATTTGGTTGGGTTTGCTTTGGGCTACCCTTAGTTAAACTCTACCCTCGACACAACACACCCTCCCTCATTATAACCCCACCTAAATTTCTCTCTTCTTATTACTCTTCCATTAATTTTCTTCATCTTCTTCTTCCTTTCTCCACACACAATACCCAACCTCCATAGGCAAGTGCACCTTGCCACCAAATAGGAACCCTATTTTATTTGTCTATTAGTTAGATTAGGCCATGGTGAATCACACTAGAACTTAGCATTTTGTGATTTGGAGTCTCCATTTTTCTAGATCTAAGTTTTAACCATTTTCGGATTTTCTTAGTTTTGATCTATTAAACTTAGATTTTTGCTTGTTTTGAGGCTTTCATGTGGAAGAGAATTCAATTTTAAACAAGTTAGAACCTTGAAAATCTAAATTTCGTTTTGATTTGGCCAAGTTATGAAGTTTGGAATTTTGGTGTTCTTGGGTTTTCTCTCTCGGCCTGCTGGAGAAGAAGACTTCGGCCAGCGCTCTTTAGCGCTGGGCTGAACCGCGCCTACCCTTCCTCGGCCAGCGGTCTTTAGCACTGGACTGACCCGCGCTCGGCGCCCTTTGGCGAACCGCGCTCACTCCTGCGCAGCTCAACTCCAGCGCAGCTCGACCCCAGCGTAACCCGCTCCCCTGCGCAGCTCACTCCAGCGCAGCTCGACCCCACCGCAACCCGATCCCCAGCGCAGCTCACCCTAGCACAATCAGACCCTAGTACAATCTATCCCCAGCGTAATCTATTTGCCCATGGTGGTTTGGTTTTATTTCCTTGGGCTTGGCTTCTCTTTTGTGGGTTGGAGTTATGAGATCTTGTTCCACACAACACGACTGTCTTGACCCAACACGACCTGGCACGGTTTTGGTGTTTTGCTTATGACTAGTACGGTCTTCGTGCTTTCTGTGATTTATGATCCTAGAACTTTCTGATCTTCTTTGTAGTGACCCGATGGGGTGCGCTCTTAACTTGTAAACTGTGATTTATGATTAATCTTGTAACTAGATAACTTGATAGTGGCGCGTGACGGCACACTCCTGACTTGTAACTTGACTTGATAATTAATGCTGTTGCGATGGCGAACTTGACTCATATAACCAACTCTGACACCGTGGGTGTTCATTGTTGCTGCTTCGTGCAAACCACTTGTCTTGTCTTGCATCATGTCTAGGACGTGACTCCCTGGTTACCACGGTCAGGGATTCGCACTGAATATGGATTAGGCTAATTACTATATCAAACTATAGTTCATAGAGAATTTCCAGTCACTGGCGATCTCGTTATCTAGACGCTTTAAATGGACTTGTAGCCTGCCGACGAGTAGGGCACATTTCCAGCACACTGTCATGTGTTGCACCCTCTAAGTCACCTAAGGGTACATTGTCTCCCGGGCGATGTACCCAACCATACTCTCAACCCGCAGAAGGATAACTGGATAGTTTGCAGGGCTTGGGACTTGAAATTTCTCAATTGCACATTGTTAGTAATTAGGCATATGATAACCCTAGTTAGTTAAGTAGTAAGCCGTAGTATTTGTTTGGCCGTTTGTGAATGGATGGTGTCCAGCCTTGTCTAAGTCTCGTCTAGTCTCAGTACCTGGTTTCTCCTGAGCATGTTTGTTTTAATTATCTTAACAATAAATGGGTAGAGACAAGGTGCTACTCAGGCGAAAGGTACAACCCCGGTCCTTGTTTGGTTAAGGGTTGTAACTTGGCTCCTGGAATGGTTCCACGTCACTAGTCGTTTATTTTCCTATTGTACTCTTTATTAATGGTACCTTTCTTCTAGTCCTTATGTTCTGATATGCTGGCTTTTGTTCTTATTTCGTGGCCTCCTTTGTGGCACTTGCTCTTTCTGGGGTTTGACCCAGCTGGTTTTGTGTGGCCAGATTTCGGAGCAGCTCCCGAAGATCTACCAAACTTCCAGCCTAATGGTGGCGACTAGAAGGAATCCGGGCTACGAGTGGGTTTTCCATTTTGATTCGCTCACTACATTGTAAAATTATTCTTTTGAGGTGTTTAGCTAACGAGCACATGTTAGCTTGATGCATATTTACTTACTGTCTGCCTACGGGCTGTAACGTGATTAACAAATCCTAGGGTTGATCATGTATGACTGAACTCTTGCTATTCTTGACATTTTGTACGACTAGCTTCATGATCATCCAATATGTAATGTATGGGACGCCTTGCTATTATATATTTGGTGCTCTGACATCTTGTAACTATTATTGCTTGCTTGAGATTGAGACAATAGGCTTGTTCATGTCCATAGGAGACTGTTGGCTTGTAGTTAAACCCTCATATATCTAGACAGCCGTGACCGTATAGCGAGGTGGATTCCATTTCAATATACGTAGATGGCTATGTACGCCCCCGCTCTCCAGTATTCTGGTTCTGGGGCGTCACAGAAACTAACCTGTGTCATATGTTATCTAGACCATGGTATGAATAGGGTGGGCGACGAGAACACCCTCCTGCGCCTTGCATCAGATGTAATTTTTCATGCTTCTACAAGACCCTCTTCAAAGTTTCTCGAACTTGGTTCAAGCTCGGGGCACTTTGAAAAGAAGCATGACATGTGTCTCCTCCTTTTTTTGTGTAGAGGACATACCCATCACCTCCTGCGGATAGGCTGACGATGTGCTTAGGCTCCAGCATTAAATGCGTTACGCCGTCTCCTCCTTAAGCGTGATCATGACTCCTCGTATCATGCGAACGTTCATCATGAACCTTTTTTCTGAACCCACATCATCCGAGGCATTTTGTCTTCTCTCGCGAACGTGTCTTTTCTTATAAGTAGGCATTTTGGGGGAGAGAGAGAACCTTCTTGCCTTTATATTTTCTTCAGCAGTCTACGCCAGAGTTCTCTCTTTCTTCAAAACCCTAGCTCTTCGCCATGGCCCCCAAGAAACCCGAAACCCTAAAAGCACCTGTAGCTGGCTCTCCGAGATCCTATGGTGGCGTAACCAGTTCTCCTCGATCTGTAGCAAGGGGTAATCTTCGAACAGCCACGGAGCCGGCGAGGCCATCTGAGGTCTCTATCCCCGAGCAAACTAGCAAAGAGGGAATGAGCTGTCATCCGACTCGAGGCAAACAATTGGCTTTTGAGGATATCATCGTCGAATAACTCTTCATTGAGGAAGAAGTACGGCCTCCTGTTGTCGGTAAGCATCTGACTTCATTTCTTGATTTTTACCATAAATGGCGTACTTTCTGCGATATGGTCTTAAAGCAATATTTGGCATTTTTATCTTGCGAATGTTGCTTTTGAAGACATACAGACTTTCAATGCCTAACTTTTCGTCCTTCTGGCATCTTTTATGCAGTCCCTGTACCTTCAGCTTTCCTCGGGGACTTTTTTTTTAGCTTTAACCGTAGGCACCTAAGGCAGTGGTGCCAGAGAGACATTTGACCATTCTTCTGCTCGAAGACTCGCTTCCGGTCAATCAAGAAGTCGTTTGGCCATGATTAGGGAACAAGGCCTTACCTATCTCCGTCGCATGATGGATCGAGGCCGGTTGTCGGATACTCGCAATACTGCCGAAATGCTGAATCCTTGTTTCTTGTTCAGCGACGAATTAGTATTGGAGTACGCAGCGTTTTTAGACATTATCGAAGACTACTATTTTGACAACGCCGATGGCACTCCTTTGTTCGTGCCTTCCGTTTCTCGTCAACTTCCACTTTCTGCTTTCTTCTGCCTATCTGAAACACGCAGCATGGCTGGGATCTAACACCCGAATGCCAGAACCTGCTAGTTGGCCGTATTGAGGAGGAGGTCTGTTCTGACCCAAAGGATTGCTTTCGTGCTGTGCCTGAGGGTTTGCATACCACGCTACATGTCCTGCTCTCCAGTCAGGTATCTGAAGCATTCGTTGCTGAGGCGTGCCCTTAACGTGCTTTTCTTTTTACCAATAGGTTACTATTTGCCTGCTGTACTTACCCGATAGGTAACTTTCACGTTGATGGATGGATCCATCCTGAATTAGAGTGGAAGGCATCGTCCCTTTGGGCAATGAGAAAGTTCAAGGGGGACTTGAAGGAAACGGGTATTTATCGCTGCGTTAAAGCCTCCGTGCACGAAATTGTTGTCAACCGTGCTCTTTTCCTCGGCCTGCTGGAGATGTTCAATCATCATACAGGGACGGTCTTTACTCCCTGTGGTGAGTTAGGTTTAGCTCTTCACGAGATGCGTGCCCTATCCAAGATACCATGGGGGAGTCAGCCTTATGAGGAGTATACTCCCTTTAAGGAGGAGTTCTTCGCCTTGGAGACCGAGTATCCTGCTATGATTAATGTGTACAAGGAGCTATTCTGCCACTACCAAATGTGCAGGTACCAAGACCTGGCGCAGGACCCACCCCAGATCCAAGCTTGGGTCAATTAGATCTCTATCCGAGTTCCCTCGACGTCGGGGATGCCCTACTATGCCTCGTGCCCATCGTATACTGCTGATGAGGTAGATGACATGATGAGTGTCGCTGGGGTATCGGCTCCGTCTGTCGATGCTGAAGGTGGTCCCACTTCTAACATTCACAGCTTCTTCATCCAGAATCTGGTCCCAGTTAGCCCGAAAGCGACTTTGGCAGCCTTCTTGATGGTGTGGCTATGGATGGCTGTAGTGTCGGAGGGTTCTGGTCCCGCTAGCCGGATTAGCTAGGATTTGATCCTGTCCGTCATGAGGCTCGCTTTCAGGCAACCTTTGTCATTGTTATCGGCTATGGTGTGCAACCTGCTGTACGGTCTACAGGAGTTCTTCTAGAAGATTCTTGATTGTGAGGGTAGTGACGAGGACTTCCCATCAATTGAGCTCCCTTAACACTACCTGATGGGTTGGTTGGCTCTACATCGTCCCGGTCTGATAAAACCCGATACAATTTTGGAATATGAGGCGGGGGATGCAACTCTGTACAATTACGAGCGCGTAGTGTGGGTCCCTCGGGACATTCCTACTTGTCGGTAGATGCTAGATCGGTTAGGAGAGTATGCCATCTATCGGGTTCTGTCCTCCTATGATAGCTTCCTTTCTGACGAGAAGTTGGTGGACGAGGACCTGACCCCTGAGGCGTTCTTCTGGTTGCAGTCCATCCGTCCTTCCCACCTGGTGTATAGGAACCAAAACTGGGTGTTTTTGGAGCCTTATTTACCCTGTCGTTTTGCCCGCCAATTTGGCTATAACCAAGCGATGATGGGTAATCCGAACCTCTGTCTTGGTCATTAAGGTAGTCTCTTAGACGGTGCTCGGGCCTGGCATTATTATAATGCCAGTCGTACGGGGGCCATATTTACTACCCCTTTTTTACAGAGGGGTGGTAGTCTTCTATACTCAGCTGTCCAGCTTTATTGTGTATACAACACCTTCTCGCCGGAGTATGATCGTCAGCGGAGTCTGCTTAAGGGACGAAATTCGAAACCCCTCCTTCACCCTTTCCGCTTCCATCCGGGATGATGCCCTCTGAGAGCGAGGCCAATAATGGTTCTAGCTCGTCTGTAGAGGAGAGAGAAGAGGAGGAACAAACTCTCGGTAGCTTGCAAGGATGCCCGCTCTTGCCTGGGGAAACTTTTCTTCCTGTGAAAAGAGTCAGAATAACCCCGCGCCTATAAAGGGTACAATGACTTGCTATGTTGGGTCTTCCTCCGGGGTAAGTCCTTTTATTCTTTGAAATTGCTCGCTCTTTTCACATCTTATGATTGTGCGGTTTGAGCAGGCGGTACCTTCTTGGTCAGAGCGGGGATTTTCTGAAGAGCCTGCACCTAATATGCCTCAAAACATGGGGGCCGATAAGGGGGACGCTATCGCTACTCATTCTGATTCGGGAGGGATTCCTCCTTCTGCCCTCATGTGAGCCCGTGCTGGAGCCGACGCTCTAACCGTCGGGCAAACGATCGACGATACGGCCATTGAAGCAAGGGCCCAAGGAATTGCTGCAAGGCCAGTCTCAACGGTCAAGGTGGTTGTAGAGACGGCTATGCCCCACGAACCATCGAGCGTCTCATCGACGGCTCCTTCTGTGTCCGCTCTAGTACAGGGGCAGAGTTCACCGCTTGCTTCTGTTCCTGGTCCTTGGGTTGCAGCTTCTCCAGTGACTTCAATGAGTCTGGCTGATAAGGAATATTGCGCCCAGCTTCTGCTGGAGGCCATCTGCAACGCTTTGACTCGTGGTATAGAGGGCGTCTTGCACGGTCAGCCGTTGGTCGGATGGATCTGGAACCTAGTGGAAGGTCAGTTGTAGCTCTTGTGCAATTAGCCGACTGGAATACCTTCAAGACCAGTCTTCCCAATTTTTACTTCTTGCTTCTTCTTGTCCCTTAATTTATGAGAGACCATATGTATTTTTGTAATAGAAAACATTACCTTCTTTGTATCTGAAGTTTTTGTTTTCCATTCTCTGTTCTGTCTCTCTTCATGGTTGTGAACCCTGTACAGAGATGAGAATTCTCTCAGAGGGGATAGCTTTATTGGGGATAGGGTATTTACTGAGAGGTTATGTGGACATGGCAAATACGGGAGTTTTTGTAGAGACACTTTCCTTACTCAGAGGTAATATGGACATGGTAAGGATAGACTCTCCTGGGGTATAGAATGACTCAGAGGTAATATGGACGTGAAGGGTTCTATAGATGACAATTGTGGGGAATCGTCAGGGAAAGGGGGCGTTGCTCATAGGTTATATGGACATGGCAAGCATCCTTCTTCCTAGAATAATAGTTCAGAGATAATATGGACGTAACTATTTTTTCTTATGGAGTTATGACAACTTTGGGGTTATCATAATTGGGTGACTACTCAGAGGTAATATGGACATGGTAGACACGATGTAGAATAACACTTCAGAGGTAATATAGACGTAAAATATTTTCTAAGGATTATGACAACTTACAGCTATTGTGGAGGAGGTGACTACTTAGAGGAGAGAGTACATGGTAGATACATCTTAGGATAACATTTTTTTCTCGAGAAATTCACGATGATTACTAGTTCATCGTGTCGGGAGCCTGGGCCGGATGGAACCTCATGACTCCGTCTTGAGGCGTAGAGAACGGGATGAGCCCTTAAGCGTTGTCCCGTGCTGACGAAAGGTTGACTACTTCCATCATCGCCTTTGGAGTAGGGATGATACCATCTTGTACCTCTGCGGCTGGAAAACTTCCGAACTGGAGAGTAACCATGTTGGCCGTGACGGTCTTCTCTTCGTAATCCAACGATATGACGTTGGCGTTAATGAGGCGCTAAATTTGCTCCTTCAACACATAGCAGTCCTCTGTTGAGTGATGGGAGTACTGGTGATAATGGCAGTACTTGGGCTGGTCCACCTTTCCTACTTCATCAGGATGCCTGGGTGCCGGGATGGACAATTTGCCACTCTTCGTAAGCATTTCAAAGAGCTCCAGCGGATCCTCGTCATTGAAAGAGTAAGTCTCCCTCGGCCTCTATGCTTCTACAGACTTGGGGTTCACAACTGCTAAACCTTTGAAGATATTGACGGTCATGGCTTTCTTGCCATTTTTATCTTTAGCGTTGTTGCTATACGAGCGTCTCCCCTTGTCTTCGGGCGCAGGAAAGTGTAGCCCCAGGAGCTACACGTCATGGGCTTTCCTTTGTGTGGCATTCGCCTCTATAATGAAAGGCGTCCACTCCGTACAGGGAGCATGTTCTTGCGGCAGGAGTCCATAAGCATGGGCTCGGACATGCCAGATGGTAAAATGAGGGCTGCCTGGCGGAAGCGCTCGATGTATATGAGGACAGGCTCTTTATCCCTTTGGACAATTTCCATGAGGGTCGACATGGTCATATCCATGCCTCCTTCGTAGAATCGGTCCACGAACCGAGTCTACAAGTCATTAAATGACGAGATGCGGTCGTCCGGAAGACTACAGAACCACTCATATACCCCCTGCAGGGCTCCTATGAATATGTTGGACAGGAGGGCGTCATCCTTTGGCAGGTGCCCCATTACTGAGGCAAAGTACCTCAAGTATTGTCGGGGCGACCCCTTCCCTTCATAAGGTGTAAGTATCTGCAGATTGTATTTGGGAGGATAGACGACGTTATCCCACTCGGCAGGGTATGGCTGACGGATCTCCATCTTCCGGAGCGTTGCTTGCTTCTCCTTGGCATCATGACGAGTCTCGGCCGACATTGCGGGGCTAGTAGCCGATGGAATAGACGAGGATGGTCATGTCTGTTTGGCAGCAGGCAACTGCTGGATTCGTCACTGGTTGGCGGATCACGTACAGGTGTAGAGGCAGCGGGGGCCATGCTACTCTTGAGGTCGATTATGACCGAAGATAGGGTCTTCATGGTGTCCGTCAGCGTATCCAACTTCGTCTCGAGGACTTCTATACGCTTGAGAGCTTCGTTGTTGTCTTCTGTTAGGGTTATATACTAAAAGCATCACCTTTGTATTAACTTTATTTCCTTAAATTTTGAATGAAAATCATATAGACAATGTTTGTATATTATATTTGTTACAAGTGTTGATGCAAGTGTCTGATACTCTATATTGTAGATAATATGGTGTGTGGTGTCACACCGAAGCTCATATTATCAATTCTCTATGGAATATATAAATGGTTCACAACCTAGATGGACTTGGACAATCTATTGGAAAGGTTATAGTGTAATCTGGTCTTAGTCTATCTTGACTATAGGTTTACACTAGTATAATTTGTGTGTATTGAACAGGACCACTTGAGGTTGTTCTCTTTGTACTAACTACATAAGTGAACAGACACCTCTGTTATTATGGATGCTTGTGCTCTTAATCCGGATATAAACAGACATGTATATGCAGTGTGCATTACTTTGACTCATAAAAGAGTGAGATTCATTATGGGTCAACAACCTCTATGAATTAGGTAATAACATTGGATGTATGATGGGCTATTGATTATAAAAGGAATCTATGTCCCGATACGTCGGGTTGATGATGTCCCCTTAAGGAGCTCATACGGATTGTCATGTAAACCCTGCAGGTGGATTATATCCGACATGACAAATAATGTTGAGTGGTACTACTTAAGGATAAAAGATGTCGATCAATATAGTTGTCAGTAACTTAATCTGATCGACGGAATTTCGATATCTTAACATGGAGAGCCAAACGAGCATATAATAGAAGGAGCCCACAATCATAATTTAGGATTAGGAAGGTAGTACAACAATAACTCATTAATGGATCGAGCTATTGTTAATGGGCCTGGGTTGTGTGTTTGGGCCTGAACACAGGATACCCAGATCCGTTAGGAGACCTAACCCTAATTTTCCCTCATGGTCCCTGCCGTAGCCTTATATATATCATCTATTCTTTGGCCGCCAAATGATCATTATAACTAAGAAGCTTTCTCTAAATTCGTGATCCACGTAAGGAGAGAAAGAAGAGGCTGCCAAGGAGAAGAAAAGGTTGGGAGATCATCGCCCACACAACGTCCCACCCGAGGAAGGAATACGTACAGAAGATCTTGGGGTCGTGACTGCTTAAGATTGCTAGGAACTATTGTCTTCTTTCCGTCGCAGGTATAATTCGTGAATCCTAGTTTTCGCCTATGAAGGGTCAGAACACATTTATATCTGTTTAACTTTCTATCAATCAATACGCACACCAAACTAGGGTCCTGGGAATCTCCAATTCCATCATCTTCCTCATTGCCATCAGCCATGAACACAAACCGAGTGTGAGGGTGACTCGAGGGAGCCGTGGATCCTTCACTTTCTGGCTCAGACGCCTGAGTCTTGCTGCCCTGAGGATATGTCACGCCCCAGAACCAGAATACTAGAGAGCGGGAGCAGACATAGCCAGCTACGTATATTGAAATAGAATGCATCTCAACTATACGGTTACGGCTGTCTAGATATGAGGGTTTACTACAAGCCAACAGTCTCTTAAGGTCAAGCCTATTGTCTCAATCTCAAGCAAGTAATATAATTACAAGATGTATGGTCATTAAATATACAATAAAAGGCGTCCCAAATATTACATATCAGCTGATCATGAAGCTAGTCCTACAAAATGTTAGGACTAGCAAGAGTTTAAGTCATACATGATCAACCCTAGGATTTGTTAATCATGTTTACAGCCCGTAGGCAGACAGTAAGTAAAAGTGCATCGAGCTAACAGGTGCTCGTCGGCTAAACGCCTCAAAAGAATAAATTTACAATAGAGTGAGCGAAACAAAATAGAAAACCCACTCGTAGCCCGGGTTCCTTCTAGTCGCCACCATTGGGCTGGAAGCTTGGTAGATCCTCGAGAGCTGCTCCGAAATCTGGCCACACAAAACCAGCTGGGTCAACCCCAGAAAGAGCAAGTGCCACAAGGGGGCCACGGAATAAGAACAAAAGCCAGCATTAACACGAGAAGAAATAATATTAAAACTAGAATTATGAAAACATGTCAGGATGATATACGACGAGATAACCATGGAACTATTCCGATAGCCAGGTTACAATCCGTAAACCAAACAAGGACCGGGGTTGTAACCCTTCATCTGAACAGAGCTTGGTTTCCCACCATTTATCGGCAAGATAATAATGTAAGCAATCAAGACAGGAAACAATCTGGTACTGGATCAAGACATGCTCGGACTGGTTATACCTCATTCAATCAATCACGGCCAAGCAAATACTACGGCTTACTACTTTAACTAACTAGGGTTATCACAGGCCTAATTACTAACAAGATGCAGTGAGATTGCTCCACAGCCACAAGCCCTGCAGACCATCCAGGCTACCCAGGACGAAAGATTAGGGTTGAATTCAGGTGGGTACATCGCCCGGGAGACAAATGTACCCTTAGGTGACTTAGAGGGTGCAACACTCGACGGTGCGCTGGAAATGTGCCCTACTCGACGGCAGGCTACAGATCCCAAGAGCGCCCAGGTAACGGGATTGCCTGTAGCTGTCTCATCTGTTCATGACTACTGAGTTATTCTAGTTATTAACCTTAATCCATTTTAGTAGGTACTCCTGACCGTGGTACTCAGGAGTCCCATCCTAGACATGATGCAAGACTGGACAAGTGGATTAATCAAGCAAGCAAGAAAGAACCACCCACGGTGTCAAGGCAAGTCAAGTTAAGTTATCAAGATAAAACATGTCAGGGTACTTGTCAGGAGTGCGCCACGACGGGCCACTATCATGTCAGGTTGGTCATGTCAGGAGTGCACCACTACGGGTCACTGTCGTGTTATGCTAGTTCCTTGCCATACCATGCCATGTACAATAGTCATTCCAAACATATTAAGTAAAATCAAGTTCATGACAAAAGGCGTAAGGATATAAAATGGACGTAAAATATCTAATAAAATATCAATATACAGGGCCATAGAAAAGCCAAGCTCAAAGAAATAAAACCAAAACTCCAAGGGTCAATGGGTTAAACAAGGGGTCAGGGGAGCAGCGTACGAAAAGTCACGCACGCTGAAAGAGCCGCGTACGTGAAAGTCACGCGCGCTACAGAGCAGTGTGCGTGAAAAGTCACGCACGCTCAAGGAGCAGTGTGCATGAAAAGTCACGCACGCTGAAGGGAACAGTGTGCGTGAAAAGTCACGCACGCTCAAGGAGCAGTGTGCGTGAAAAGTCACGCACGCTCAAGGGAACAGTTGCGTGAAAAGTCACGCACGCTCAAGGGAACAGCTGCGTGAAAAGTCACGCACGCTCAAGGGAACAGCTGTGTGAAAAGTTACGCACGCTCAAGGAGCAGTGTGCGAGAAAAGTCACGCACGCTCAAGGAGCAGTGTGCGTGAAAAGTCACACACGCTCAAGTGAGACGCGCTTCCAACAGGAAGCGTACTCAAGGCTGCGTGCGCAGCGCTAAAGAGCGCACGTAGCTCAGTGTGCGTAGCTAAACAGCTCTGCACACTGCTCACTGTCTTCTCCAAACAGCAAGAACACCATGGAAGAACCCAAAGCTTCACAAGTTCATAACTTGGCCATCCGAACTCCAAATCCGGATTTCCTAAGTTCCAACTTGGGTGAAACTGAAAGCTCTTCCTCATGGAAACATCAAAACTCATAGAAAACCAACATAAATAGCTCAAACCATGCAAAAATCCGAAAATAGAAATAACTTAGATCTACATCAATAGAGACTCCAAATCATAAAAACCCAAGAACTAATGTTAATCTCCATGTCCTAAACTAGCAAATGGACAAGAAAAGAGGGTCCTCATGTAGTGGCAAGGTGCACTTGCCTAGGGGTTGGGGAGTTGTGTGGAGGAAGAAGAAGAAGAAGAAGAAATTAATGGTGGTTATGAAGAGAGAGAAGAGGTTGGTGGAGTTATAAAGAGGGTGTTGTGGTGGGTTGAGGGTGTAGCATAGGGCTAGGGTGTTCCACACATAGACCGAACCAAACCGAACCAATAAAACCGAGCCAATGCCAAACCCAAATACGAGAAATACCAAAATTCCACAAGTTGAAAAAAATAAAAATACATGCCAAAATCCAGATACGAGTATAAATACAAAATACGGGAAAATACGAGAAATGAGGGTGACAACTCTACCCACCTTATAAGAATTCTGTCCTCGGAATTTAATCAAGGAGCTAGAGATTGCCACGACAAGCTACACTAAGCACAGGCAAGCTACACTAAGCAGTCCAATCATACAATCATACAATGTAAGCAAGAAAGGGAAAATGTAAGGCATAAAAAAGACATTATACCTCACGAGTCAAACAGGTAGGGATATCGCGATCGGATGTCGTCCTCACGCTCCCACTTTGACTCACCTAGAGAGTGATGACCCCAAGCAACACGGACTAATTTAACAGTCTTGTTCTTGAGTATCTTTTCCCTCCGGTCCAAAATAGACACGGGCCTCTCCTCATACGAAAGGTTGGTACCAACAACCAATTCCGAATGGTCTAGGATGTGGCTCGGGTCTGGAATATACCGTCGTAATTGGGACACATGGAATACATCATGCACCTCACTTAGCGACGGCGGAAGAGCGAGACGATAGGATACATCTCCTACTCGCTCTAGAATATCGAACGGCCCTATATACCTAGGACTAAGCTTTCCCCGCACGCCGAAGCGAATGACGCCGCGGATAGGCGAGATCCTAAGGAATATATGGTCGCCGACAGCAAATTCTAAGGGACGCCGATGAGCATCGGCCCAATGGCGCTGGCGGTCCTGGACAACTCGGAGGTGATCTCTGACCTTCCTGACTACTTCAACCGTTTGGGAAATCAACTCGGGTTCGAGCATCTGCCTCTCCCCGACATCATCCCATGCTAGCGGGGATCTGTACTTCCTGCCATAAAGAGCCTCGAAGGGTGCCATCTGGATACTGGCCTGATAACTGTTATTGTACGAGAATTCCACCAGGTGCAGATGATTCTCCCATGAACCACCGAAGTTAAGGGTACAGGATCTCAACATATCTTCAAGGGTTTGGATTGTGCGCTCTGATTGTCCATCCGTCTGCGGATGATAAATTGAGCTGAACTGAAGGTGAGTCCCCAAACTCTTTTGTAAGCTGCGCCAAAAGTGTGAGGTGAATCTTGAATCCCTGTCTGAGGTGATGCTGACTGGCACTCCGTGAAGCCTGACGATCTGCCTGAGATACATCTCTGCTAGCTGTGCCGTCGACTGTCCAACTCTGAATGCGAGAAAGTGTGCCACCTTGGTAAGCCTGTCCACAATTACCCAAATAGCATCTCTGCCGGTCGGAGATCTGGGCAATCCGGTCACGAAATCTATGGTTATATGTTCCCATTTCCATTCTGGGATCGGTAAGGGTTGAAGAAGTCCAGCGGGCCTCTGATGTTCAGCTTTAACCTGTTGGCAAAACAAACACCGAGAGACAAACCGGGCTATCTCCCTCTTCATGCCATTCCACCAGAAATGCTGACGAATATCACGGTACATCTTCGTTCCACCCGAATGAATAGAATATTATGAACTGTGGGCTTCTGCCATGACTTCCTGTCTGATATCTCCACTGGGTACACAAAGACGAGAGCCGTGCCGAAGTGTACCGTCTTTATGGATACATAACTCTGGCCTTCTTCCTGCTTCACACTCTGCTCTGAGTCGCTGAATCTTGGAATCTGTTGACTACGCCACCCGGATTCTCTCAACTATGCTGGACTGAACCTGTAGACTGGCCATCAATGCCACACTGGTAGGAAGAACCACTTCAATTCCCATCTTCTGAAGATCTGCCAATAACTCTGGTTGTGCCATCAGGAAATAAACTCCGGCTCTCCTGCTCAAGGCATCTGCTACAACGTTGGCCTTCCCTGGATGATACTGCAAATCTATATCATAGTCCACCAGTAGCTCGAGCCATCTTCTCTGCCGCATATTAAGGTCCTTCTGGGTGAAAACATACTTCAGGCTCTTATGATCAGTAAAGATCGCCACTCTATCTCCGTACAAGTAGTGTCTCCACAACTTCAAAGCAAACACTACCGCCGCTAATTCCAAGTCGTGGGTCGGATAATTCTTCTCATGATCACGAAGTTGGCGTGACGCATAAGATATTACCTTCCCATGCTGCATCAAGACACACCCCAATCCTCTACCTGAAGCGTCGTAATAAACTGTGAATCCTCCGGTCCCATCTGAAAGGGTGAGAATGGGAGCCGTTATCAAACCTCGCTTCAACTTCTCAAATGATTCCTGACACTCTGCTGTCCAAACAAACGGCACATCCTTGCGGGTCAACAGGGTCATCGGCGCTGAAATCCTTGCGAAATCTGAAATGAACCGCCGGTAGTAGCCGGCCAATCCAAGAAAACTGCGAACCTCTGCCACTGAGCTGGGTACCGGCCATGACTCGATAGCCACAATCTTCTGGGGATCTACTTCCACTCCTCCTCGGGTAATGATGTGACCCAAGTATGAAATGCGATCGAGCCAGAACTCGCATTTACTGAACTTGGCGTACAACTGATGCTCCCTAAGCGTCTGTAGGACGACTCTGAGATGCTGCTCATGCTCTGCTTTACTCTTGCTGTAGACCAGGATGTCATCTAGGAACACGATCACAAATTGGTCCAAGTAAGGCATGAAAATGCGATTCATGAGGTCCATGAATACGGCCGGCGTATTGGTCGCTCTAAAGGGCATAACAAGGAACTCCCAATGTCCATACCTCGATCTGAATGCTGTCTTCGGGATGTCCTGCTCTCTGACTCTGATCTGGTGGTATCCTGACCGCAAGTCGATCTTCGAGAACACTGAAGCCCCTCTGAGTTGATCAAACAAGTCATCTATCCTCGGAAGAGGGTATCTGTTCTTGATTGTCACCGAATTTAAGGTACGATAATCAACACATAGCCTGGTCGTACCATCCTTCTTTTTCACAAGAAGCATCGGGGCTCCCCAAGGCGATCCACTTGCACGGATGAATCCCTTGGTCCTCAGTTCTTCAATCATCTTGTACAAAACTTCCAACTCTGAAGGCGCCATCCTGTAGACTCTCTCTGATACTGGTGCTGTCCCGGGAATCAAGTCTATAGTAAACTCAATCTTCCGTTCCAGCGGCATCCCTGGAAGCTCCTCTGGAAAGACATCTGGAAACTCTTCAACTATCCGGGGTAACTGCACTGCTGCTACTGCCATCCGCAATGCTGGAGAAGATGGCTCCACTGCGCCTCTGGAAAACGAAAACTCTAGCTCGCCGGGGATACTAAAGACAACTCTGCCAATATGGCAGTCTATCCTAGCATACTGATTCCTCAACCAGTCCATGCCTAGGACTACATCATAGTCTGCCATAGAAAACTCTATGAATCTAGCGGGGAACTCCCTACCGCTAACTACGATCCGACACGAGGAAAACACTCGATCCACTCCCACAAGACCATTACCAGTAAGTATATTGAGCCTTACTAATAATGACTCGGGCTCCAATCCTATCCGTGTCGCGAATCGTACAGACATGAATGAATGCGATGCACCAGAATCAAACAATACCGAAGCCGGAAAGGAGTTGACGAGAATAGTACCTGCCACTACCTCACCTGGTACAACTTCTTCTTCCATAGACATCATCATGGCCTGACCTTGTCCTCTGGTTGCTGGTCCCCTCTGCTGGAAACCTCTCTGCCTATTCTGGGTCTGAGCTTGGGCTTGTGCATACTGCTGGGGGTGCTGTTGCTGGAATGCCAGAGACTGAGGCGGCAAGGGCCTCGAAGACTGATACTGCTGCTGCTGAACTAGTGCTGGAGCCGGTCCTCTCACCGAAGAGCTAGAAGGGTTGGATGCTGACGAACCACCTCTATTCGGGCAAGCCCCAACCCTATGATCTGCTGCTCCACAAGCCAGGCACAATCCCTGCACCCTGCGACAGTCTGCCACCACATGCCCTGGCTTCCCGCAATGAGAACATCCCATCGCGGAAGTCTGCTTCTGCTTCTGCTGCTGCGGGTACGTCGGGGTCGAATGCTGAACCGACGTTACTGAGGCCGCCCGCCTCGGAGTTCCAATGGTCAATCCCCTAGCTGCCGGGGCTGGAGCTGATGACTGGTGCATCTGACTATGGGACCGCTTCCTACTTCCGGTCCTGTCCACGATCCTCTGGGAGGTATACTCATGCCTCCTAGCCGCTTTCAAGACTGCATCAAATGTCTGGTGCTCGAACTGCTCAACCGCCAACAAGATCTCCAAATGCAGTCCCTGCTGGAATTGCTGGGCCCTATCAAACTCGGTCGCCGCCAAGGTGGGGGCAAACCTACTGAGTCTGGAAAACTCCGATGCATAACTGTCGACAGATCTGCCTCCTTGCTTCAAGTTGGTAAATCTGGTCTGCAGGTCGTACCGAGCCACAGCATCGAAATACTTCGTCTGGAATCTCTCTCTAAATACTGCCCAAGCAATGGGTGCCACTAATCCCATGGCCTGCGCCGCCCACCAATTGTGAGCTAAATCCAACAACTGCAGGCGTAACACCGCCACCTTCTCATTCTCGGGTGTCCTAGCTGCTTCCAGAATCACCTTGGTATCCTGAAGCCGTGCAACCGTGGCAATCGCATTCTCGGTGCCGTCGAAGAAAGGAGGGTTCAATCGTTTGAAGCTGTTCGCCGCCTGGTTCCCTGGATGTCCGCCTCGGGTCAAAGCATCTTGAACTGTCTGGTGTAGGGCGTCGCTTCGACGATCCTGGGAAGCTATCAAATTTCTGATGAGGCCTACTAAGGTACCATTATCTGGCTCTGCGGGCTGGATGGGCCGAACTGGTGACTCTCCTCCAGTGGGTATCACTCTGGAGGCCACCCCGGAATGCTGGGCTTGATCTCCGGGTTGCTGCTGGTCTACGGAAGGTGCTCCTCCTTGCTGATCGGCAGGGTCAGGTACAGTACAGCTGGAGAAGACGACACAGGGAAACAATAAGGAAGGACCAGGACAGATCAACGATACAAGCATGTAATCAGGTCAAGAATTTCAGGGATTTGAAAATACGAGCGGAGATCAAGGGCGAATACTGATTGAGACATCTATTCGGTAAACCCTCACATTTCTTGATTGACAAGACCTGCATGGGCCACCACTTAAACCATGTCACGCCCCAGAACCAGAATACTGGAGAGCGGGGGCAGACATAGCCAGCTACGTATATTGAAATAGAATACATCTCAACTATACGGTCACGGCTGTCTAGATATGAGGGTTTACTACAAGCCAACAGTCTCTTAAGGTCAAGCCTATTATCTCAATCTCAAGCAAGTAATATAATTACAAGATGTATGATCATTAAATATACAATAAAAGGCATCCCAAATATTACATATCAGCTGATCATGAAGCTAGTCGTACAAAATGTTAGGACTAGCAAGAGTTTAAGTCATACATGATCAACCCTAGGATTTGTTAATCATGTTTACAGCCCGTAGGCAGACAGTAAGTAAAAGTGCATCGAGCTAACAGGTGCTCGTCGGCTAAACGCCTCAAAAGAATAAATTTATAATAGAGTGAGCGAAACAAAATAGAAAACCCACTCGTAGCCCGGGTTCCTTCTAGTCGCCACCATTGGGCTGGAAGCTTGGTAGATCCTCGGAAGCTGCTCCGAAATCTGGCCACACAAAACCAGCTGGGTCAACCCCAGAAAGAGCAAGTGCCACAAGGGGGCCACAAAATAAGAACAAAAGCCAGCATTAACACGAGAAGATATAATATTAAAACTAGAATTATGAAAACATGTCAGGATGATATACGACGAGATAACCATGGAACTATTCCGATAGCCAGGTTACAACCTGCAAACCAAACAAGGACCGGGGTTGTAACCCTTCATCTGAACAGAGCTTGGTTTCCTACCATTTATCGGCAAGATAATAATGTAAGCAATCAAGACAGGAAACAATCTGGTACTGGATCAAGACATGCCCGGACTGGTTACACCTCATTCAATCAATCACGGCCAAGCAGATACTACGGCTTACTACTTTAACTAACTAGGGTTATCACAGGCCTAATTACTAACAAGATGCAGTGAGATTGCTCCACAGCTATAAGCCCCTGCAGACCATCCAGGCTACCCAGGACGAAAGATTAGGGTTGAATTCAGGTGGGTACATCGCCCGGAAGACAAATGTACCCTTAGGTGACTTAGAGGGTGCAACACTCGACGGTGTGCTGGAAATGTGCCCTACTCGATGGCAGGCTACAGATCCCAAGAGCGCCCAGGTAACGGGATTGCCTGTAGCTGTGTCATCTCTTCATGACTACTGAGTTATTCTAGTTATTAACCTTAATCCATTTTAGTAGGTACTCCTGACCGTGGTACTCAGGAGTCCCATCCTAGACATGATGCGAGACTGGACAAGTGGATTAATCAAGCAAGCAAGAAAGAACCACCCACGGTGTCAAGGTAAGTCAAGTTAAGTTATCAAGATAAAACATGTCAGGGTACTTGTCAGGAGTGCGCCACGACGGGCCACTATCATGTCAGGTTGGTCATATCAGGAGTGCACCACTACGGGTCACTGTCGTGTTATGCTAGTTCCTTGCCATACCATGCCATGTACAATAGTCATTCCAAACATATTAAGTAAAATCAAGTTCATGACAAAAGGCGTAAGGATATAAAATGGACGTAAAATATCTAATAAAATATCAATATACAGGGCCATAGAAAAGCCAAGCTCAAAGAAATAAAACCAAAACTCCAAGGGTCAATGGGTTAAACAAGGGATCAGGGGAGCAGCGTACGAAAAGTTACGCACGCTGAAAGAGCCGCGTACGTGAAAGTCACGCGCGCTACAGAGCAGTGTGCGTGAAAAGTCACACACGCTCAAGGAGCAGTGTGCGTGAAAAGTCACGCACGCTCAAGGGAACAGTGTACGTGAAAAGTCACGCACGCTCAAGGAGCAGTGTGCGTGAAAAGTCACGCACGCTCAAGGGAACAGCTGCGTGAAAAGTCACGCACGCTCAAGGGAACAGCTGCGTGAAAAGTCACGCACGCTCAAAGGAACAGCTGCGTGAAAAGTCACGCACGCTCAAGGAGCAGTGTGCGAGAAAAGTCACGCACGCTCAAGGAGCAGTGTGCGTGAAAAGTCACGCACGCTCAAGTGAGACGCGCTTCCAACAGGAAGCGTACTCAAGGCTGCGTACGCAGCACTAAAGAGCGCGCGTAGCTCAGTGTGCATAGCTAAACAGCTCTGCACACTGCTCACTGTCTTCTCCAAACAGCAAGAACACCATGGAAGAACCCAAAGCTTCACAAGTTCATAACTTGGCTATCCGAACTCCAAATTCGGATTTCCTAAGTTCCAACTTGGGTGAAACTGAAAGCTCTTCCTCATAGAAACATCAAAACTCATAGAAAACCAACATAAATAGCTCAAACCATGCAAAAATCCAAAAATAGAAATAACTTAGATCTACATCAATAGAGACTCCAAATCATAAAAACCCAAGAACTAATGTTGATCTCCATGTCCTAAACTAGCAAATGGACAAGAAAAGAGGGTCCTCATGTAGTGGCAAGGTGCACTTGCCTAGGGGTTGGGGAGTTGTGTGGAGGAAGAAGAAGAAGAAGAAGAAATTAATGGTGGTTATGAAGAGAGAGAAGAGGTTGGTGGAGTTAGAAAGAGGGTGTTGTGGTGGGTTGAGGGTGTAGCAAAGGGCTAGGGTGTTCCATACATAGACCGAACCAAACCGAACCAATAAAACCGAGCCAATGCCAAACCCAAATACGAGAAATACCAAAATTCCACAAGTTGAGAAAAATAAAAATACATGCCAAAATCCAGATACGAGTATATATATGAAATACGGGAAAATACGGGAAATGAGGGTGACAGGATATACCGTAAGATTGTCATCTTCTTCGGACTCAATATGGTTGCTATCCCCGGTTTGGTGACTGGCTGCGCTGATGGAGACATCCGTGTCGTATTGTGCCTCATCAGATTGGTATACAGGGTTGTCGTACATAGTAGGAGGCTGGCTACCTACAGTTTTTGGCAAGGCACCTAATACAGATTTGGAACGAGTTCCTTGGAACACACCTACATCGGGTACTTTAGCTTTACTATTCTCTGACCTCCTCTACGATTTAGTAACCGATTTGGGAGGATTCTGGAAGGGCTTCTTGAAAGCTCTGGAACCCTGTGCCCCGTAGCATGTGGTGATGTGGGGCTCGTCTTCTCTATGGCTCACCGACCCTCTGTTAGGCCTCTGGCATGGAGTCGACGTGGAGTAGAGTCTCTGGAAGATGGAGCGCCCGCTCGGCGATGGCGCAGCCGTCTGCTGACAACGACAGTTGATGGTAATCTGGGTACAAGAGTGCCTTGATTTAAGCATGTCGTGTGCCACAGATTCTTCTTTCGGTTAGGAGAGGGTTGGATCTTCTGTCGTAGCACTCCAATTGTATATGTAGGGAAGCGACATATAAGCACGGTCAGAGCGGGTCTGGCGAGGAAGCCTCATGTCGCTCATGCGGGGATGCTGCTTGCGTGGCTCCTCTCTGTAGGACGTACCCCCTAGCTTGGCTTACGCACAGGAGTACCCCAGCGAGAGGGAGATTTGACTGGTTGAGGCATCGGAGCGTGAGAGCCAGTCTTGTATAACTTTCCGTCGGCTGCGCATATTACTGTCAACACGGGCCTCTGGTCTGCCGTTGGTGTCGTACGCTTGTTGTACGAAGCACGAGCCACCCGGGATCTCTTTCTACTACCCCCAGCGGGTGAGTAGTATTCAGAGTCCGCCGATTCATGTCTGACCCCGACTTAGCCTTGGGTGGCCGTGGGCCTTGTATTTGGCAAATAAGTCGACTCTTGGTTATAGATCTCCTCGTTCAAAGAAGTCAAGTTTTCAACAAAAAACTCCTTTAGAGATTTGGGATACCCATGAGTGTTTGGAAATACAAATTCGAACCTGAATGACATCTTGACTGTGTTCTACTTCGAGGGCCAAGATACTGGATTTAGATTTATTGCTATTCCAGACCCATTCCTCTTTGCACGCCGGTCGAGCTGCGTAGGGAGCTGTATGGAAGGTTGCGCCTACTGTCTTTAGTCAATACATATGGCTGAAGATAAGCTAGAGTGGCATGCGTATGTTGCCTACGCCTACTGCTAGAGTCTCATACATATGGCAGAAGACAAAGTTAAGTTGGTGTGCCTACGCTGACTACGCCTACTGCTCGTGCCTATGCCATCAGTGATAGAAGAAGTGCTGGGCCCTAGGAAGGCCTTTATGTAATGAATGAAAAATCCTTTGTAATAGATAGATTTCCAATGAATGAAAATCCTTGGTTCTGCACTTATGTTTACTGTTACATCTTGATGCACCAATCTTTAGCCTTTGGTGTTCTGGTGTATGTTGTTTATGGTGCATAGTGTACTTTGCTTTTGGGGCGCATGAGTTCCACGATTCTATGCATATTAGGCTAGCCTCATTTAGATTTAATTAAGTCATAAGATGTCATGAATAGACATTAGATTTAATTACCAAATAGGGTTAGAAGCTTCTATAGATTAGTCAAACCTTCATGAAAACTTAAAGAGGGCATTGTGGACATTTCCCATTGACATGACTAGGGCTCATATGGCCGGCCATGGAGAGTGGAGTGTGCATTCATTTCATTTTTTCTCTTGAGCATAAAACCCTAATTTGGTGTTCTACCCAAAAATGCCTTTTATTTCTCCATCAAAATCATCCCCAATCATTCTCAATCTTCTCCTACTCTTCATCCAAGGAGCCTAGAAGCTTGGGAGCCAAGAAACACAAAAATAGGGGGCATTTGTCTTGAGGATTGTGTCCAACTTCTCATTAGTATCCATTGGTGGTGCTATATTGGGAATCCATCTCCCAATAGGTATACAACTAACTTTTCTCTATGTTTAGGCTCTAATACATGCATTGGATCATTAGGAAACCCACCCATGGACTAGGGGTACCTATATGAGGAAGAGCTAGGCTCTAATAGCCATTTTGTTAGAATTTACATAGAGTTTTTGTGCCATTTTGGGAAAATTCGAGAATAGTGCATCAAGTATTTGTGATTTGGTTTGATAGGATACATAGGCATGTGAATGTTGTGTGTGGCTTGATACATGTCCACAAATGGATACGTGTAGGTTGTGTCATGATAAACTAGAACACGGAGTCAATTTGGGGATTTTTTCTCCTCCTACACTTGTCACACATATGTCACATTTCATATGACACATTGCACTAGCTAGATACCACTCTAATTAGATTCTAATTTTCATTTTAGGCATGCTCATGTGGTTTGGAATGAATCTGACAAGGTTTGGTATAGGTATCTTGGACGCATCACAAGTGTATTGTAGACTAGTACGACACAGGGGTGGTGCACACCAAGTGTTTGATTAATTGCATATGTGTGTCTATTATGGCTGAAGGTCACATTTAACAACTATATCTCATCCACAACGACAATAATAGTAATCCTGAAGATCACATCCAACAAGTATATCTCATCCATAACGACAAATAAAATAAATAACTAATCAAATATATCAGCTGAAATATAAAATGAAATATCTGCTGGGCAGAGACAAATCCACTACCGACTAAATGGAATCAACGGAAAGAACAAGATAAAGAAACTACATAAGTCCATCAACTAAGAAGAAAAATCAAATAGAAAGTGAGACCTCCTCTGCCGCAAATGAAGAGTCTAGTCAGAAACCGTACTCCTCAGGATACTGCTCATCGTCTATACCTGGAGAGATCACCAGGTCCTCAGCGGGACATAAGAAGATACATAATATCATGCTATATGAACTGTCAGGATAGATAAATAAATATGCAAAGAATATCTTAGACAACAAATATACATAGGATATCCTAACCGTCTATAGTACAATTAGAGGACAACTTTGACACACATGGGTGAGATTTAGGCTGTGTATATGTATTGACATCCAGTCATCTGTATCCGGCTGTAACATCCAAAATGTCATAGGGTTTCTGCAAATGTATCTCGCCATAGTTCCATCCGGAGACTATGGTTTACCTGTTCGGCTTCTCATACGCACTAGTGATTGTCCTCCCCCAAGATTTTCCATACTGACCAAGTTATGTCCATAACCTGTCCAGTTTTGTAACTGCTTGAGTCTTTATCTCCTAATCATAGCAGTTACGATCATCTATCCGTCATACGGCTTCTTAGATATTAATGGCCAGTCAATATGCAAGTCGTGCCCCTAGAAAAATTTCTCAAACCGTGTAATGTGAGTGTCATGGCCAAGGAAGATATAATGATATCCCACAATAAGAAGGTAGTCCGCTAAAACTATGTCAACATGCATACAATAAAAAAAGCAACGAAAAACGACTAATACAGTCGCTTGCACCCAAGTGTGACTTGGACGCACAATTTTTATAACATCTAAAACTAAAAAATATGAAAGAAAATAAATAAATACTGAAAATAAATATAATGAGCAGTAAATATTGCAAGGTATCTTGTCTGGTGGTTGTTGGGTGTTTTAACGACGTCAGTAGATGAAATCAATAAGTCATGAGAAGCTACGAGGATGGAACTTCTGCAAATGTTCCCGTTTGCTGAAACAAATATCACCAATTTTTGAAATAAAAGAAATGACTATGATTGACTACCCATAAGTCCAATTCTGGACATATAGGCAAAACGATAATTTCGGATAAAACGATGTCTGTCGTTGGATCCGCTTTGCACCGAAAAACGAGCCAAATCCTACGGTCTCTAAAGTCAACCAATTATATATCTACGAGTCCAGTTTTTTGATACAAACACAAAGTCTATCCAATTTTGGATTTCGACGAGCCCTGCATAAAATTGCCAGTTGAATCGGATCGTAGACCCGCAAAAATGACGATCCGGTCAACTGTCTCAGGACCAAACTTGGCTCACAGGACTAGAAAAATGATTCGAGTCCAACGGCGCAAGTTTCATCATGAGATGATGAACGTGCACAAAGTAATTAAGAAATTTGGAAAAGGGTCGATACAGCATTCTTTGACGGATACGGATCGAATTCATCGCGCACACACAACCAATTCGAATTTCGTCAAAGCCCACACGTCCGCAAAGTCCGTACGCACCTTTCGATGCCATCAGTTTATCATGGAGTCGTCCGGTTTGTTAGAATGGACCCCGTATCGGAGAAATTCTTAATTTAGAAAACTATTTTTTGTCGTTTTGTAACTGATTTTAAACCGAATATAATAAACAAAAATTAAAACTAAAAATAGAGTTTTGATCTCGTTTAGGTTGTCTAAAAGTCAGTTTAAATAGATTTTCTAATTCTTTGTTGTACGACCCGAAAGTAGACTTCCAAAACCACTCATATGGACAGTTTCTGTACCCAAAAATTCATTATTTTTTATTTATTTTGGAACTCGATTTTCTTTGCGTACGTCGCGAATTATCAAATGACACTTGATGGGTTGTGTAGGTGGTTAGGTTAGCTACGCGTAGGATTTTTTGGTTCAAAAACTAAAGAAACGAGGAGAAAGAAATCTCACTCGAAAGTTGGCGAGTTGACTGCTTATTGCTGCTGTTGCGGTTGATGGTGTTGCTGCTTGCGACGCTGCCAGCCAGCCTCCCGGTGACTTCATGGTGGCACAAGCATCGGGACAGGTGCGTCAGGGGTTAGACAAATGCCTGGGATGGAGGTTTGATGTTCACGTTGAGTTTTTGGAGTAGTTTTGATAGATTTTCGAAATACAATATATAGCAAATTCTCGAATTTTTGATTCGAAAATAAATCAGATTTTGATTTCAAATTTGAACTAGATTTAACGTAATCTTGTGGAGAATGTGATTATGATCGTTTGAGAAAAAAATTGGTTCGAATTGATCAAGATTTGATCAATTTTCAAATCGTCAAAAATCCAAAAAATAATTACTTATTCAGTCGTTCCTCAGGCCCTTCCTCAAATCACAAGAAATTCAATTTCTCACGATATTTTGATTTTAATTTTTTTAAACAATTCTTATATATATATATATATATATATATATATATATATATATATATATATATATATTATTTTATTTTTTTGAATCCCCCCCATTTTATTTCAGAAAGGCTCAAAATGCCGAAACCTGTACAAGTATACCCATAGGCACAAAATGCCGAAGCCTATACAAGTATACCAATAAAACCTGAAGACTGGATTAGAAGAGAAGAGAAACCCAAAAGTCTGTCTGGCCATGCGAACAGATGTCCCTGATATTACGGCACTGCCGGAGGACCTCCCAAATGATCTTGTCGGCAGAGTACTGGTAGCCCTCATATCTCGCCTTGTTACGATTCTTTCATATGACCCACGTTGCAGCTGCCGCTACAATCTGGTGTCCATGTGAAACGGAGGCCCAGCCAGCCAATAGATCGTAGAAGCACCCGCCTCCCTGAGCCTATCTACAACGCTGGGACAGTACTCTCCAGACCTTGACTGGTAATTCCCTCTGACATAGGATGTGATCGACGGTTTTTGTCTGACGCTCCGAGCAGCAATTGCATACAGCAGCTAAGTTGAATCCAATAGTGTGCAGATTATCATCAGTGGGTAACTTCTTTCGAAAGGCTGTCCAAAGAAGGATGGACCACTTCTTGGGGATGCAAGTCTGCCAGAAGGTGGCGATGATCGGAGAAGGCATCCCACGACCGCGGGCCACTTGTCTGGCCGAGCATACTGAAAAGCCGCCCAAGGGTTTGGCCGACCACCGCAGCTCATCTGCGTCGGTACCGATCTTCAGACGTCGTCGTCGGATGCAATCTTCAGTCTCATCTCCGGCCCAATCCCGGACCTTGCCCCAATTCCAGTCGTTTCCAGAGGAGTCCCACAAGTCCTTGATCCTGCTGTTCCTCCGGGCCGCCGGAAGGCTGGGGCGCAAGGTGTCTCCAGCCCAATGTTCGAGGAAGTTCAATGATTCTCCATCGCCCAAATGAAGGCGTATCACCGGTTCGGCAATAGTGCGCCCGATGAGGATACGTCGTCACGCCGCTGAGGATCTGCTGTTGTGGATGGCCAGTGACGGGTGAATATGCTTGAAGTATCTGGCCTTTATGAATCTAGCCCATAAATTCTGACTCATACGAAGCTTCCACCACAACTTCATCGAGAAGGCAACAACAATGTGAGAAAGTTTTACGAAGCCCATGCCCCCTTCCTCAGTGGGCCTAGCCATGGTGTCCCAACTTGCCCAATGATGCTTAACGTGGCCTCCACTGTGCCCCCAAAATAAGTCGCTAAGAATGCTTTCAATCGAAGAAAGCACCTTCTTGGGAGGGGAGCACGCTGCCAGGATATATAAGGGTATGGATGTGAGAACATGTTTGATGAGGATCATCTTACCGCCTGGGGATAAGGTTGTGTTGTGCCACCCCTCCAGTTTTCTCCAGATTTTGTTAATCAGTTCATCAAAAATGCCGACGTTAGATTTACCGTACACGAGGGGACATCCGAGGTATTGGAACGGAGGGTGTTCAATGGAGAAAGAGGTGATATTGGAGGAGAAAGAGGTGATATTGGAGATGCTAGCCGTGTTCTCTCTCTTGATGTTGTGGTAGGCATAGATGACACTCTTGGCGGGATTGTCCTTCTGACCAGAGCAAGAGGAGTATCTCTGGAGGGTGTTGTGGACCACATCTACTGACCCGACATCCCCGGATGTGAAGATGAGTATATCGTCTGCATATACCATGTGGGTGATGATCGGGCAGCCGCTAGCAGTATAAAAATGCTAGAAGTTTGGGGTGCAAGCCATATTGTTCAGATTTCTGCTCAAGGCATCCGCCGTAATGATGAAGATGGTGGACGATAAGGGGTCTCCTTGCCTGATGCCGTAGCTCGATTTGAAGAATCCGTCGGCTTGTCCGTTGATAATCGTAGAAAATTATGAGTTGCTGATTAATCTCCAGACGATATTGGTCTTTGTTTCCGAAAATCCAAAGGCCCTGAAAACCTAGATCATGAATTGCCAATCCAGCCTGTCATAAGCTTTCTCCATATCCAGTTCGATCGCTATATTGTCACCTCTAGCAGAAAGTTTCATGCAGGTGATTAACTCTTGTGCTAGCATAATGTTATCCTGGATGTTTCTACCTCGGACGAAGCCACTTTGCTCCTCAGAAATGATCTTGGGTAGAAAGTCTGACATACGGGAGACAATGATCTTGGAGATGATCTTGTTGGTGAAGGTGCACATACTGATGGGGCGAAAGTCACAAAAAGTCTCCGTGTTATCTTTTTTCGGGATGAGGATCAGGTTGGCGGAAGAAATAGCTCTGGGGTAAGTAGCTCCCTGGAAGAAGGCAGTTACCGCTTCATAGATATCTTTCTTGATTATATTCCAGCACTCTCAGAAAAAAAACCCCAAAAATCTGTCTGGTCCAAGCGCACTGTGTGTATCGAGGGCCCAGACCTCTTCTTTCACCTCCAGCTCGGACGGAGGGAGTTCCAGCTGGATGTTATCGGTGTCGTTTATGAGGTGGGGGATCTCAGCCAGAAAATTGTTGTCTCTGTTAACCCTTTCTTTGGTGAACAGCTGAGAGTAGAACTTAGCGGCAGCCACTTGGATTCCCCGTTTGTTACTGATGATGTTACCAGATTCGTCGGCGATCTGATGGAGGATGAGTTTCAGTTTGCGACCGTTGGCACAAGCGTGGAAGTAGGCTGTGTTTTTGTCCCCCTCGCTGTCCCTTTTAAGCCTCGTTTTCTATTTCCAAAAGTTTGTTTCTACTTTTAGCCGAAATTTAAGAATAGTTTTGGTGAGTTTAAGGGCGGTCCTGGCTGCTGGCGATCGGTCTGTCGTGAATACGGCCTCGACATGAGTGACATCATCTTCGGCGACGTGAACGGCCTGAAAAAGATCCCCATACGCCTGTTTGCTCCAAGTTGCAAGGGCTTTCCTCGTTGCTTTAAGCTTGTTGGCCACCCTGATGAGCAGGTCGGAGGAACTCGTGCGTTTCCAAGCTTCTGTAATAATGTGCTTGAATTGGGGGTGTTCGCTCCAGAAGTCGAGAAAATAGAAGTTCTTTTTAATCTGACTGGAGGTGCTTTTAACTTCAACCAGCAGGGGAGAGTGGTCAGATTCGGTGGCATTGAGGTGAGATAGTTTGGAGATGATCCCCATTCCATGCCAGAGGGTGTTCGTGAGGGCCCTATCTAGGCGGGAGTATTGCCCGCGGTCACCATCCTGCATGTTGCACCAGGTAAACGCATTACCTGTGAACTGGAGCGGAGAGAGGTCGGCATTAAAAATGAAGTTGTTGAAATCTTGTATGGCCGAATGGGGAGGAGGGCGGCCGCCAGACTTCTCTTCTCTACAGGTGATAGCATTAAAGTCCCCAATACAAAGCTACGGTAGGTTAATGTGGTTGAGGTGGATGTCGAGGAGGTCGTTCCAAAGCTGTTTGCGTTCGGCAATGTCACAGCTGCCGTGAACCGCATACAGAATGGTGCACTTGGGGAGAAAGGGGTGTTCCAACCAGCACGAGAGACCCTGCCTTGAATCCTGGATAACTCCGATCTTGACGTCCGTCGAGCAGATAATCCAAATGTCGTGGTTGCCTGCAATTGCGGTATTGAATCCTAACTGCAGCTGGATGGTTTTGATTTTCTTGGGAGAGATCTTGGGTTCTAGGACGATCAAGATGTCAATCTTGTGGAGTTTCTTTGGGCTAGTAAGTCGCCTCATGGTGGGTTTGTTCGCCAGGCCTCGAACATTCCAGGAGAGGATGTTAAGCATTAATGCTGTTGGTGGGGGCATTTTTTGTCCGCTTGGCTGCGGATCTGGTGCGCATAGTCGACGGCTATGTGGCTTCTATTTTATCTATTTTTTTGGTGTTGATGGTTGCCATCGCTACCATGGAGTTGTCAAGGATTGGTTCCTCGGCTGTGATGGGGGGTGTCCTTTGCTAGTTCGACCCTTTCTCCAGCAAAATCCAGGATGGCCTTGAAGAACCCAAGAGGGGGGTAAATAGGGAAATAAAATAAAACTAAACACAAGTATGCTATATCACTGAAATAAAATGAGAGAGAGAGAGAGAGAAAATCAAACACTCGATGTATCCTGGTCTCCTTCCTAGAGGCAATCCAGTCCCGGAACTCTCTCCGGCTTAAATCCACTATTTAGTAAATAGTACACACGAGTTTGGATCCGAAGAACTCGCCAACTTCAACACAAGTTTGGATCCAAAGAACTTGCCAACTTCTTACACACGAGTTTTCTTACGAAGGCTCGTTAACTTTAAAAGGAAAGGAAAAGAACTGTTGATCTTATAATACTTAAAGATCGAAAAGTACAACTCTTGAATACTCTAGCACTTTTGGATTGGATGACAATTAAAAGCTTGAGTAGAGTAGTAATGGTGGAGCTCTTGGTTGTTGAGAAATTTATGGCTTGAGTGGATTGGTTTCAATAGAATGAAGGAATCCATTTATATAGAAAACCGAGAGTAGGTAGTATTTAATGCTCCTGAACATAGCACAGACGGTATGCCGTCGGTATGGACCGACATATCGTTCGGAACAGTAACGTTAATAATTATAACCGTTGGGAAGCATTTAATGCTAGTATTTGTCCATTCAAAAATCAAATCAGATGAAGCAGTATACCGTTGATATGCAGCGGTATGCCGTTGGTATACCGATGTTCATCACAGAACATTTTGTGGCTTACAAATCGGTATACCGTCGGTGTACTGTTGTATGCCGTCGGTATGCCGAAGTTCGTCACAGAACATTTTTGTGGCTCACAAAATGGTATACCGTCGGTATAATGTTGTATGCCATCGGTATGTCAAAGTTCGTCACAAAATATTTTGTGGCTGACAAAACGGTATACCGTCGGTATACTGTAGTATGCCATCAATACGCCGATGTTTGTCATAGAACATTCTTGTGGCTCAGAAACGGTATACCGTCGGTACACAGCGGTATACCGTCGGTATGCCATTCTTTTGGACATTGATTTTTGACTGAAAAATAGAAGAGCTTTATGTTTTGTCATCCAATCTTAGGTGTTTATACAAAAAGACCTAAACCTTGTACAGACTCGAAATCTTGAATCTGTTGAGAGCCGTCTTTAAGGAGCGCTGGTCTTTTCTTCAGTCATCTTTTAGGAACGTCCATAAGGCTTAGATGACACGTTTTGAACGGACAGAACTTATTGTAGTAGAGCTTTGAAAGATTATCTGTTAGCTGAAATACAGAAAAAACTAGACTACGAAGATGATGTTAATGTTATCAAAATAAACTGTGCCAACAATCTCCCCCATTTTGATAATTGACAAAACAGAGAGATAGCATCTTCAGGGAGTGACTCCCCCGTAGGTTGATAACTCCCTCTCAATACGTTTTCTTCCCCTTTGTCACTTAGTCAAAGATGGGAAATAAGAAAAAAAATTACAGCGATAAATAATAAAAGCTTTATATTGAACAAAAGCATACATATATTAGATATTGAAATAGGGTATATGCTTGATACGACCCCAAAAAATAGATAAAACTCTCCTTCACGAGAGTGAGGCAAGACATAGCAAAACATAAAAACAGTCCCCGTAGGACCACACACGACATAAAACCATGCTAATGGTCCCCGAAGGACCTCAAAGGACAAACACTAAAACGACACCAAATTTATTCGACCACCACCAACAGGAGCCCGCAATTACTCATCCGCCGGATCATCGTCGTCTCCACCCTGAGCATCGTGAAAAGCACCGAAAAGAACCACACCATCCGGGTACATGAATCCATAGGCATTGGGGTCAGAGAAGCGGGAGCCTTGGTATTGAGGATCCTGAAGGTTAAGATCCAGATAGGCATTCTGATCCTGAAGAGTCCGCTGGATGAAGTAAGCCTGGCCATGGTAGCGACTCTAGATATGATTCCCAAGGCCGCGGGTGTTGGCCCTCATCTGCTCCTCCGCCTAAGCCATGTCCATGTCAAAATGCTGCTGGATTAGCGGCATGAAACAGCCGGATGGAGGCGGTGCAGAAGATGGCACAGCAAGAGAAGCGACCGGTGGTTCATAGGAGGAAGACGCACGAGACGTGGATGCACCAGGGGCCGAGCGAGAAATAGCAAGAAAGGAGGGAATATCGTCTAACTTGCAGAGTGAGAGATCTACGTTCCTCGCCTCAAGGATAAGGGTGATGAAAGCGCCATAATTGAGAGATTGCTTCCCCGCAGGCAGGACATAGAAAAACGCATTAAGAAGAGTCTTGGAAAATGACCAAGTCTTCTTAGAGTACAGGTAATACATGCAGACAAGTGCGTCATTGGGAAATGACCAAGTCTTCTTGGAGTACAGGTAATACATGCAGACGAGTGCTTCCCCACAGGCAGGACAGAGAAGATCGCATCGTAGTTTCCAGCCTTGGGGTAGAGGGTGTGGCATATGATCCGATGGAGCTCATAATAAAAGGGCTCCAACTGCTTGGAGAGGGCCGGAATGGCCGGAGGATTGGGTCCCCTGCAGATGATGCCGCAGAACTCGTCAAAGGAGACTTCGGCAGACGGATAGAGATCGGCCAAGGTCGGTAGAATATCTCCTCGATTTAGGATTTCGAGGATCTCTGCAATGTTGTAAGTCGTGAGACAAAAGTGGCAATCATTGACCATGGTCTCGATGGCGTTGTTTTGGAGATCGGGAATAAGATTGCAGTAGAACAGGTGCACTGCTGCCGGGTAGACTGGCACTTGGCGACGGAAAAGCGATGAGAGGCCGACCGTCTGAAAGAGGGAGATATGGCCGGCAAAAACATTCCAGTTGATGGCCTTGCGAGGATGTTTGTGAGTGGCCATTAGGGCTGATGGTAAAAGGATGAGGGAGAAGTGATGAAGAATGAAGAGGAGAAAGAAGAAGAAGTTGGGGTTTTTAAAAAAGGAAGAGGAATTTGAAGGAGAGTGGAGAGTTTTGAAAATAGAAATAAATTGATGAATATAATGAATGAGGGGAGTTTTGAAAATAGTAATGATGAATATAATTAATGAAGAGAGGTGAAGGGATGGGATGGGATGGGATGGGATTTAATGAGGGATAGGATGTGATAGGATGGGTAGTTAATGAGATAGGTTTGAAAACGAAAGGTGGAAGATTTGGTGGGGCCCGAGGTAGAGTTGACTGGCTGCGTCTACGTCAGCCGACATACCGTCGGCATACCAGCGTATGCCGGCGGTATACCGATTTTGTGTACAGAAGATAGTTCTGAACACAAATTAGTCTGCCGTCAATATTCCGTCGTATGCCGGCGGTGTGCCATTTGAGGGGAGCTAATAGTCAAGATGAATGATTCCTAGTTCTTGGCAGAGAAAGACAAAACGATCCTCCGGGAGTGGTTTGTTGAAAATATCGGCCAATTGATAAGTAGTGTCAATAAAATCAAGGCGAATAACCCCCTTTTGTTGATGGTCATGAAGAAAATGGTGTCTAATCTCAATGTTCTTCGTGCAATAGTGACAAATCAAATTTTTCATGAGATTTATCGAGCTAGTATTATCATATTTAATTAAAGTGCAAGTAGAAGAAATGCCATAGTCTACAAGTGTTTGTGACATCCAAAGAATTTGTGCACAACAACAACCGGCCGCTATATACTCGACCTCAGTGGTTGAAAGAGCAACAGAGTTTTGTTTCTTACTAAACCACGATACCATGGATTTTCCAAGAAATTGACATGTGCCGCTAGTACTTTTTTGGTCAATTTTGCATCCGACAAAATCTGCATCCGAGAAGCCGTGAAGCTCAAAGGATAAAGATTTCGGATACTAAAGTCCCATATTAATGGTGCCTTTGAGATATCAAAAAATATGCTTTACAGCACATAAGTGTGATTCCTTTGGATTGGCTTGGTATCGTGCACAAAGACACACACTAAACATGCTAGCAGTTAGATAGATTAAGCTACCGATCATACCTCGATACTTACGAATGTCGACCGAAGTACCATCTTCATCATTATCAAGTTTTGTCGTTGTTGCCATAGGAGTCCTCATTGATTTGGATGAGTCAAGTTCGAAGCGTTTGAGGAGATCCTTTGTATATTTGGCTTGATTGATGAAGGTTCCTTTGGGTCCTTGTTTGATTTACTAGCCCAAAAAGAATGATAGTTCTCCCATCATGCTCATTTTAAATTCATCCTGTATTACTTTAGCAAATTCTTCACAAAGTACATTGTTAGTGGAACCAAAGATAATGTCATCGACATAAATTTGTACTAATAAAGTGTGCCATTAAGGAATTTGACAAAAAGTGTGGTGTCGACTTTGCCCTTAGAAAAATTGTGAGATATAAGGAAGAAACTAAGGCGCTTATACCAAGCACGAGGAGCTTGTTTGAGGCCATAAAGGGCTTTGTGTAGTTTAAAGACGTGACGAGGAAATTGAAAATCTTCAAAGCCAGGAGGTTGCTTAACATAAACTTCTTCTTTAATAATGCCATTTAGAAAAGCACTTTAATATCCATTTGAAAAAGTTTGAAATCATTAAAGCAAACAAAAGCACATAGCATGCGAATGGATTAAAGACGAGCAACCGGAGCATAGGTTTCATCATAGTCAATGCCTTCCTCTTGGTTATAGCCTTGAGCAACCAATCGGGCTTTGTTACGAGTCACTAAACCATCTTCATTAAGTTTATTACGAAACACCCATTTAGTTCCAATAATGGGATGGTTGTTAGGTTTAGGGACAAGTTCCCAAACCTTGTTTCACTCAAATTGATTTAGCTCTTCTTGCATTGCTATCATCCAAAATTCATCATGAAAAGCATCATTAATATTTTTAGGCTCTATTTGAGAAATAAAAGCCACATTTGCACAAAGATCACGAGTGGAGGATCTAGTGCTGACACGGGATGAAGGATCCTAATGATAAGCTCCTTAGGAAGATTAGGGACAAATCTTCATTCCTTTGGGAGATCCTCTTAAGGAGGCTCGAGTGGTGGAGAATCTTTTATTGGAGGGGTCACAATTTCATTGTTAGATGAAGAAGGACGAGGATCTCCAATAGAAGAGTTCTCCAAACCAAAAGAGATGTCATCAATATCATCGGATGAGGAGGATGTAGAAGAGTTAAGTTCATAAAAAGAGACACTAATTGACTCTTCGACAACGAGACTTCCTTTATTAAAGACACGAAAACCTTTACTATGTATTGAGTAGCCAAGGAAAATACCTTCATAAGCTTTTTCTTCAAACTTGCCTAGGTTGTCCTTGGTATTCAAAATAAAATATTTGCATCCGAAAACTTTAAAATACTCAATAGAGGGGATTTTGTCAAACCAAAGCTCATAAGGAGTTTTTTTAGAAATAGGTCTAATCAAGACCCTATTTATAATATGACATGCCGGGTTTACGGCTTCCATCCAAAGGTATTGGAGGAGCTTATATTGGTTTAACATAACCCGGGCCATATCGCCAAGGGTTCTATTCTTTCTTTCCACAACTCTATTTTGTTGAGGAGTTCATGGGCAAGCAAAATCATGACCAAAACCATTCTTTCCACAAAATCTTTTAAAATCGGCATTGTAAAATTTTCCTCCATGATCACTTATAATCTTGTTAATAGAAATATCTTTCTCATTTTGAACACGTTTACAAAATATAACAAATTCACGAAAGGTATCACTTTTACTAAACAAGAAAAATGACCCAAGTAAATCTCAAAAAATCATCAACCAAAACAAAAGCATAAAGTTTGCCTCCAAGACTAGCTACTCTACTAGGACCAAATAAAACCATATGAATAAGTTGAAGTGGTCTAGTGATACTCACAGAGTTGATGGATTTGAAGGGTGACTTGGTCAACTTACTTTTCTCACATTCTTCGTATACCATATCCTTTTTGAAGGAGATACTTGGAAGTCCTCGTACAAGCTTCTTGGTTGCAAGACGGGAGATGGTATCCATGTTGGCGTGTCTGAGCCTCATGTGCCAAAGCCAACTTTTATCGTTCTTTACGACTAAGCACCTGCCAATGTTAGTACCTTCAACAAGATAGAGAACATAGATATTGTTTTCTCTAATGCCTTCATACACTGTAGATCCACTAGAGCTATCGGTAATGAAGCATTTGAGTTTAACAAACTTAATATCATAACAATTATCCGTAAGATGACTGGTATTGAGAAGATTGTGTTTGAGATTTGTTACAAGACCAACATTCTTAATACAAGGATAAGGAGGAGAACCGATATTACCATTTCCTATGATGTGGCCTTTTAGATTGTTACCAAAGGATACATGTCCTTCTTTCTTCATCGATAGCGTTGTAAAAAGTGAAGCATCACCGGTCATGTGCCGTGAGCAACCGCTATCGAGGATCCACTTGCTTCTAGCATGAGAAGGATTCTTCACCTACAACATAAGTTGAAGATGAACATTTTGGTACCCATGATTGTTTGGGTCCTTGATTGTTAGTCTTAGGAATCCATTTATAAACTTTTATATCAACTTGTTTCCTTGTTAGACAATAATTAGAAGTATGTCCAAGTAAGCCACAATAGTTGCACATCATGGAAGATTTAGAAGAGAATGTGTGAGTGTTATGCACATGTGAAGCTTTAGTACAAGGTTTTCTATCATGAGTGTTATGATGATGATAATAGAAGGCAAGATGTGAGGTGTTCTTCTTAACAAAGGGTCCTTTCCTTGGGTTAGGATAGGACTTGTGTGTAGTGTTCTTGTTCATGTAAGAATTGTGACTAGTATTGTGATGAGTGTAAGCGTGTCTTAGAGCATGTGTGCGAGTAGTATTCTTATCAACTAGTTTCTTACTCTGCACAAGAACATCATTATACTTAGTAGAAGTATCATATTCTCTTCTATTTGCAGCTTGAACTTTATGCATAGCAAAATCATAAGCCCTTCTGAGGGATTGGATCTCATCATCCTTTTTCTCAATGATAACTTGAGATTCTTGTAACTTAAGTCACAAAGATTATATCTCATCCGTGTCGGAGGCAGGAGATTTTCCTTACCAATAATGATGTTAGAGAGTCTTTCTACTTCAAGTTTGAGTACATTAACCTCTTTTAGAGATTTCTTGTACTTATTTCTAACACCTTTGTGTTCCTCGTGTAGTTCAAGAATAGCATTTTACAAGTCATCATAAGTGAGTGTATTCAAAGAGAGACCATCGAGTACCTCATCGGTTGCCATGAGGCAAATGTTTATATTGTGTTTGCATTCTTTGTCGTTGTCTGAATCGCTAACATCACTTTCACACCAGATGCTAGTGTTGGCGTATTTTGTGGAGGAAGAGCTTCCTTTGTTAGACTTCTCGTACTTACTGCAGTCTTTTCTTGTCATGGGGCAATCTCTCTTGATGTGACCGATTCTCCTACATTGGTAGCAAGCAGGATCTTCATCGTTGTCCCATCTAAAGCGGTTGGCTTTGTTGAACTTGAGGAAATGCTTTGCGGTAAGAGCTATTTCTTCATCATCATCCGACTCGTTATCGTCGGAGCTATCCTTTGAGTAGGATTTTGTAACCTTGAGAGCGAAAGACTTCTCCTTCTCTTTGGCCTTCTCCTTCTCCTTTTCTTGCATGGATGATTCCTCTTGATCTTTCATGTCAAGTTCATGAGTCATAAGCTTCCCCATAAGGGTCTCAAGGTTCATGGTTGTCAAGTCGTTTCCTTCAATGATGGCGGTAGCTTTAGGACTCCATCATTTAGTCAATCCTCTGAGAATTTTCCTAATCTTTTCATGAGTAGGATATTCCTTACCAAGAGAAGAAAGAGGGTTAATGATATCACCGAAACGAGTAAACATGCAAGTAATAGACTCATCTTGTTTCATCATAAAAGATTCATATTCTTGTGTGAGTCTACTAATGTTTGATTCTTTTACTTGTGATGTTCCCTCGTGCGTGACTTCTAGCAACTTCCAAATTTTATTTGAAGTCTTGCAAGTAGAGATCCTATTGAATTCACTACTATCGAGAGTACAGTAAAGAGCGTTCATAGTCTTAGCGTCTCGACTAGCAAGCTTCTTAACATTCTCAGTGAGTTTATCCCTAAGGGTGTCAGATACAACATCCTCAATAACTCCAGAAGGAGTAGGGAGACCATTTATCATATAATCTCATAAATCAAAATCTATGGACTTCAGATAAATGCTCATCCTAATCTTCCAATAGTTATAGTTGGTTCCATCAAATAGATGAGGTCTATTTGTGGAGTGTCCCTCATTGTGGAATATGTTGACACTAGGGTTAGTGGCCATGGATCACTCTAAGGGTGTAAATTCAAATCAAGAGAACAAAGCTCTGATACCAATTGAAGAAACATAGAGGGGGTGAATAGGGAAATAAAATAAAACTAAACACAAGTAAGCTATATCACTGAAATAAAATAAGAGAAAGAGAAAATCAAACACTCGATGTATCATGGTCTCCTCCCTAGAGGCAATCCAGTCCCGGAACTCTCTCCGGCTTAAATCCACTATTTAGTAAATAGTACACACGAGTTTGGATCCGAAGAACTCGCCAACTTCAACATGAGTTTGGATCCGAATAACTCGCCAACTTCTTACACACGAGTTTTCTTACGAAGGCTCGTCAACTTCAAAAGGAAAGGAAAAGAACTGTTGATCTTCTAACACCTGAAGATCGAAAAGTACAACTCTTGAATATTCTAGCACTTTTGGATTGGATAACAATTAAAAGCTTGGGTAGAGTAGTAAGGGTGGAGCTCTTGGTTGTTGAGAAATTTATGGCTTGAGTGGATTGGTTTCAATGGAATGAAGGAATCCATTTATATAGAAAACCAAGAGTAGGTAGAATTTAATGCTCCTGAACATAGCCCAGACGGCATGCCGTTGGTATGGACCGGCATACCATCGGCATTCCGTTCGGAACAGTAACGGTAATAATTATAATCGTTACGAAGCATTTAATGCTAGTATTTGTCCATTCAAAAAACAAATCAGATGAAGCGGTATACTGTCGGTACGCAGCGGTATGCCGTCGGTATACCGATGTTCGTTACAGAACATTTTGTGGCTTACATATCGGTATACCATCGGTATACTGTTGTATGCCGTCGGTATGCCAAAGTTCGTCACAGAATATTTTTATGGCTCACAAAACGGTATACCGTCGGTATACTGTTGTATGCTGTCGGTATGCCGAAGTTCGTCATAGAACATTTTGTGGCTCACAAAACGGTATACCGTCGGTATACTATAGTATGCCGTCGGTACGTCGATGTTTGTCACAGAACATTCTTGTGGCTCAGAAACGGTATACCGTTGGTACACAGCGGTATCTGTCGGTATGTCGTTCTTTTGGACATTGATTTTTGACTAAAAATAAAAGAGCTTTATGTTTTGTCATCCAATCTTAGGTGTTTATACAGAAAGACCTACACCTTGTACAGACTCAAAATCTTGAATTTGTTGAGAGCCGCCTTTAAGGAGCGCTGGTCTTTTCTTCAGTCTTCTTTTAGGAACGTCCATATAGCTTAGATGACATGGCTTAAACGGACAGAACTTATTGTAGTAGAGATTTGAAAGATTATCTGTTAGCTGAAATACAGAGAAAACTAGACTACGAAGATGCTATTAATGTTATCAAAATAAACTGTGCCAACAGGCCTCTCCGGGAGGGATAATGAGGGTGTCTTCTGCGCATCCGAATAGTTCTCCTGCAAACTAGAGGGGAAATCCTGCGGCCATGACCTGTTGTCCTCTAAGGACCTGTTTTGGTCCCAGGATCGCTAGGGCTTCATCGATGGTGACCACATCGCTAGAGGGATGACTGACAGAGAGCCCGGTTAGGACTGTTAAGGAGTCTTGGAAGGATTTTGTAACAGTATCCGCGTGGATATCTCTGGATGATACCATCTCTGAGCACGGTCCAAGGGACTCGTAAGAGTCTTCGAGGAGAACGAGCGCCTGAGAGGGCTCAGTGGCTTCCGGGTCAAGGGTATTGAACTGATTGGAAAGGAGGGAGGGATGGGGTGGTGCTATGAACCATCGCTGTGCCAGGGGAGGCAACCTTGACTGGCGAGCCTTCGCCGTCATCGAATCTAACATAGGGATTCGGAAGCAAAAGCAGGGGGAGTTGTGGCTGCGGTTGTTGATTCCTGCCGACTTTTACAGGGGCGTATTTCCGAACTGTTTTCCTCTTGAGCTCTGGGTGAAGATGAAAACAGTGTTCTGCTAGGTGTCCTCACAGATGGCAGTGTTTACAGAAAATGATGTAGTTGTCGTAGACTATTTGCTGGGTGTGCGCCTGGTTTTCTAACTCAAGGAGAATGTGATTGGGGGGCTCGTTGGTGAGGTCGAGTTCCACACAGATTTTAGCATAGTGAGCTTTAGTAAGGTTGCTTGTTTCTGCTGCTGCGGCTACATACGTCCCGAAAGAGTTGGCGATCCGTTTAAGGGCTGTAGGAACGAAGCAGATGAGAGAAAGGTTGGGAAGGGTCACTAAGGCCACAACCGTCGCTGAGTCTTCCTTAGTGTTAAAGTCTGTTGACCACCTGATAATCTTCATCTAGTGGGAGTCAATCCTACCGGTGCCCTTGGACCACACCGTCCTGTGGTCAAGCTCGAAGGAGAGGTGCAGCAAAATATGCCTGGGGTCTAGGGGTGCAACCCTGTATTCTGCGGAAAGCCCCCAACTAGCAATAACCTCCTTAAACCGGTCAAGTTTCGGGCAGTCGGACAAAAATTTGAGGACGAAAGTGTGTGGGAAGGAGGTAGAAAGAGAGGATAGTTCCTGATCTGAGAAGGGGACCTTAGTCACCGGGGATTCCATAGGGTACACTATATCGGGTAGTAGGACGTCGGAGAATAGGAAACCCTTCTGGATAGCACGGTCCGGGCGAAGCTTGTCGGCATAAGAAGGCATCGGGACACCAGACGAAGAGGGGGTAGCCAGGGCACCGCTGATGAGTGGGACCGCAGAGGAGGTTAGGGAGGACGAAGTAACAGCCAGCTTGGAAGCCGGATCTGGGCGGTGGCTTCGGGGCGAGAGAGCGGGAGGAGGGGGCGTGACGGAGGGGAGGTTGGGCTTGTCAATAAGGAGGAAGGCTTGAACTGGAGGGTCGGGTCCCTTAGGCTAGGCCCAAGAGCAAGAAGGTCAGCTGGGTGCTCGCGACTTGGAGCAGATGACGATCCCGAATTGGGGAGACGGGCTACAACAGCTGACGATGACGATCCCGGATTGGGGAGACAGGCGACAGCAGGGCCGGGCGATGAGGCGATGAGGCCTACGCCAACTGGGACGTCTGCACAACAAAGGGACGCGGCCGCTGCCCCAGAACCCGGGAACGATGGAAGGGCGCTCATAGAAGGGAGAAAAAAGCGTTCGAGGGGCGAGCACACGACGACTGGGTAGGAAACACGCCTGGGACGAAAGAGGGCCCAGCGGCCGAAGAAGCGACCGGAAACCCAGCGCGTGAAGGCGACGGGAGCTCCGAAACGGTGCCCATCTCCGGAGGACGGGGCCATACACCTACGGTGGGAGGAAGAGGCCATGCGCCCACTACAAGGGAATGGGGCCATGCGCCCACTAAAGGATGGGGCCATGCGTCCGGAGCTGGGTGGATGGGCTTTGCGCCCGAATTCGAAGGAAGGGGCCAAGCGCTCGAAGCCGAAGGGGGCCATGCGCCCAACTGGGGAGGGGGCCTTGCGCCCGAGTGGGAAATAGGCATGCGCACAAAGCAGCCTGGCCAGCAAGGGAGGCGTAGGCAGCGATAGGGAGGGGCTCTGCGTCCAAAAGTGAGGGGGCAGCACTGGGCGCCATACGAAAGTGGTCCGCTGCTGCACGTGGAGATTCTCTCTCGTTGAGCACAGGGCTCGAGGCGAGAACTAAGGGCAGGAATTCAAAATCTGAAAACTGTGGACGGGAAACCAGCATTCCTGAGAGCGACTCCGGTACGGAGGCCGGAGCGCCCGCGCTGTGCCAGATCCACGAGGGAGGAGGTTTGGCCTCAAGGACGGGGGAGGAGATGGGGATTCCGGCTGGAGCGGGGAGCACAGGGCCACGCCAGGCCGCCGGGGAGAGGAGGGCTGCAGGAGGTTGGGACGACGAAGGGGGTGGACGAAGGATGAGGTGGAAGGGGAGGATGGAGGGTGGGAGAGGTGGATTGTCGGCGGTGGTGGGTGAGCAGAGGCGGGGAAACAGGAGGGCCGCGAGGGGGGGCGAAGGGGAGGACCGCTCGGAGAACGCTAAGAGGTCGGGGGGGAGGGCCATAGGGAGGAGGCCGAGGAAAAGAGGAAGGGGGCCTTCGAACGCCGGCTAGCGGCGTGGAGGGAGCTCCCGCTGGGGAGAGCTCGCAGAAAAGAGGAGCAGTGCCATGTATATATGTATTAACTAATATGTACCTCAATACGAACATATTTTTATACATACTTATCCCAAAATCTATAAAATAATATATCTAAAGAAATATTAATTATGATAAAAATATCATTTTACATATGTAAATATTATTTTATACATAGTATTTAAATCAAAATAAATTCTTTAAATAAAACCTTAATACTAATGTATATAATCTATATTTTTTTTCTATAATCTATAAATTACCCCCAAAAATAATTTAAACAAAATTAAAAAAATATTTGCATGTAAGTCTTATACATAATTTATCTATTTTATAAAATAAAGTCCATATATAATTTGTCTCATATATCTTATTTATATGATAAATCTATAAATCCTAAAAATTGCACAAACTAAAAATATATAACCAAGTATATATTTTGAAATATATATTTAACTCATATATCTAATTACAAATAAAATACATCTATTATATAGGTATATACTCTGTATATATTTATAGACTAAAATCTGGGGATCAATATTATATATGCATTTTAATATATTAAAATAATATAAAAATGAATAACTATAAAAAAAATTGCAAAAATTAGGGGGGTCTACAACCTGTGCACATAGCAGTGCACAAGGGACAGGTAGTGTGCACACTGGGAAGTGTACAGCAGGGAAGCAACAATAGCAATGTTGTTCTCTTCTACTGCAATAGTAGGTTGCATTTTCAGCAGGTTTTGGTTTCCTGCCCCAAAATAGGTGAGCAGCAGGTGAAACCTGCTATAGACAACAGTGAGAGGAGGGCTTTAGAGTCCTGCAACAGCAGAGACTTGGAGCCCCTGTGGGCAGTAAGTGAAACAGAGCACTTGGCTTCCTACACTCAATCAGTAGCAGGGATTAGGGGGTTTTCTGCCCTCAGAGAAGTGGACAGCAACAACAGCAATACTGCTGCATGTGTGCAGTTGTGCACCTGTGCACTTGCACAGGTTTGGGGGGCTTTAGAGTCCTGCAGCAGCATGAACATCTAGATAGGAGGGTTAGAGCAGGGAGTGCCATGCCTGTGTATAGCAGTGGCTTGGTGTGCAGAGCAGATGGCAATTGTATGTTGCTACAGGGATAAAAAATTACCTTGTGTGTGAGCATGTGGTGTGTGAGTGATGTGTTGCTTGTGTAAGAGTGTTAGTGTGTGTAGAGGTGTGTGTGTGTGTGGACTAGTGAATGTTAGGTAATTGGATGTGTTGTGGATAATGAGTATAGTCCCGTAAATATATGTGATATGGAATAGGTAGGATAAGTAAGATATTGATTACCTTGGCATGGGAATGACACCTGGGGAAGGGTGGATAGTGACAAGGTATTGGATATCCAAATGGGTATCCATGTGACACATAGATACTAGCATAGGGTATTGGGTTGTGTATAGGGTATTGGTGTAATAGGGTAAGGTATAGTAAGATTCCCTATGAGTATCCAAAATAGGTAATTACTTAGGATAAGCCTAGTATTGCCTAGTATAGGTTAGATTACCATGGTATGACAAGGTATGGACCTGATAACTTAGGTATAACCTAATGTTGACTAGTTTGACCTTAAAAGTCAACATTTGAGTTAAATTGACCTAGTTTGACCATAGAAATCTAATATTGACCTAGTTTGACCTCCATGATCTAGAATTGACCAAGAAATTATATTTCGTTCTAGATATCAATGTTTAGCACACCGAAACACCAATTGACATTAATAACTCATATTTAGCTCTTCATGACTCCACTTTGGTCCTTAATCCACACTTGTTGCTCAGGACCACAAGTGAGTACATTCTCTTACAGTTTTTGTTATCTTGATGATTTCTTTGATATTAGTTTGTAGTGTTATACTTGATTCCTGACACGAGGATACATGAATTATTATACCTTGGATTCCGTCATGAGATATTATTTCCTGGAGGACCCTGTACATGTCTTCTGTTTCTTGTACATGTATAGACACCGATTCAAGAGTGGGCTGGCCCCCTGTTCCATGAATCCCATGTCGTAACATGACATGGTTGGATCCACTATACTAGCCGAGAAATGGGGAGGTATTAGTAGATTATGTGATCATACCCAAAACTACTTATGTATAGCTCACCCTCACCTCACACAGAGTGTAGCCTGATCTTATATTACTTTCGTATAGATTTCCATGTATGGCCGGTCTTATCCATTACTTATACTTGTGTATAGCCGGTTATATGGAATAGCCTAATTCTGTCCCAAGTCGATCACATAATAAACTAATGTCTCAAGGCACTATTTAGTATTACATGCTCCATGCTAGATATTACCTGTCGATACATCGTACTCATGATTACTTACAGTTCTTACTTATCCATAATATGATTACATGTTTTCCTATTTTCTCACAGTTCAATATTACTTATCTGTCATGTATCTCTATCACTTACTTTTTTATTGCTCTTGTCAATTTAATAGAACTAGTGTTAGTTTATGTACTTCGCTCCAATTCTGACTGGATAATATTTTTTAGAGCACTTAGAGGACTTTTGTCCTGTATACTATGAACCCGGAGTAGATAAGGACTATGCCCAGGAGCTTCCTTTGGAGCTGGTGCTCGTTGAACATGCACCACCAGTAATACCTTAGTTAGTAGCTAGGATTACTGGATTTGTCTCCAGTTATTGAGACTTGAACTTGTTATATTATTTAAGATATGTACTTATTGAGATATTAGACTACTAGAATCTGTTATGTATTTGACTTATGATACTAGACTTCTCTATTTCATCATTTTATATCTTATATCATTTTGTGTCATTATCTTCCTTTAGTATTTATGATTGTGTATGAGATTTTAGATATTATATTGTCCTCCGTTCGAAGATGTGACTACTATCGACAGGTTATGATTCATATATTATTGGACTATTTATATAGATCTATTGACCTAAACAGCGTTCAACCGCTGATATTGCGGCGTAGGCTGGACGTACCCACGTACTTGTGCCTCTATACCGGGTGCAGGTCATGACATTATCTCTCTAGTGAAGATCCTTTAGGCTACTCTTAAGGTAACTTCAATTACTAACATCATGATTTCTATATTGTCGAAGAAAAGTTTTCTAACCCTTAATGCAACCATAAAATTTCTATAAGGATTCATACTTATCTTAAGTACAGTGCATATTGAATCATTCTATTCAATAAGATTTTTGAGTCCTACCAACTATAGTCCTTTATATGGTGATCATATTCTAATTAGGCGGACCGTAACTAGATCTAAAATTTTACTATATATTCTCTTAGATCACTTCAATCATTATAATTGAGAAACATATCATACCTTCCTAACTAACCTAATTAAACTTGTTATATCTCTACTCCTCTCTATCTAACATAGGTAAGTAGTAGAATGGTTGTAGTCCATTCATCCTAGAGTCTCTCGTTAGGGTTAAGTTGCCTATACGAATCTTATATTGTCGATTTGAGCTACACGGTTTATCTAGTAGAGGCGTCTATCTAACCCTTCTTTAAATAGTAATTCCCTTTTAAAATACTCTATCACTACCTTCTAACATACCATAAAATATAACCAAATTGGTTCACCAAGCACGAGTGTTTGTCTTTCAAAAATATGGAAAGATGAGAGTCCAAAATAAGACGGTTAGAAAGATGATCGACTTCAATTATGAGTACCAAAGGCGATAGATAAAGACAAAAAAATTTCAAAGCAATTATGGATTGAGATCGTAATACACTATCCTATTGTAGGCTCGTTCGGTAGTAACGTAACCGAAATAATATTTTCTCGACCTGCATGGGCCACCACAAAAACATGTCACGTCTAAGTTACTAAATACATAGGAACTTAAGATGAGAACATGCCAGCTCACTACAAGAATAAGGGCTTTTCTTGACGGTGATTCCCCGTCAAGAAATGGGTATCTTGACGGTTGCGGATCCGTCAAGTAGGCCAGAGTCAAGAAAAGGCCCCCCTTTCTTGACGATTGCTGGAAGGGCTTTTCTTGACGGTTTTTGGCCGTCATATGAAGTACTTTTCTTGACTGTTTTTAGCCGTCAAGATAGCAGTTTTTAGAAACCGTCAATATAGGCAAAAAAATTTCTTGACTCCGACCTAGAAGACGGTTATTAGCCGTCAAGAAAAGCATTTATTCACAGGCTATTATGTAGCATGATTTGAATTAAAATTGACGTTTGACAACCGTCAAGAGAAGGTATCCAAAGTACCGTCAAGAGAAGCTCGCCAAAATTCCATCAAGAATTATATATAATATTAACCAAACACACATAATATCAATCCAGAAGCTACACACATCAAATTACTATAAAATCTAAATTTTATATTAACAAACTGTATTGTTCATACTACAAAAACTTCCAATACAGATCCCACAACATGTAATCTTCACTTGTCCAACCACAACATAATCCAACCATAAAGTACACATATCCCACATCTGTTGTTTCCATAGCACTTAAACATCCAAACCACAAACATCCATCACTTGTCACCACAAAAAATAATCCAACCATATAAAATGAAACCAAAAAAGTTGTAAACCAGACCGGAGCACATCATTTCCATATCCACAACATTCCCCTTTTCACAGCATGCATGGACCTTCATTTTTCAGCAAGTTCCTGAGAGAACAAGAACACAAATTATCAATATACTTTTCTACATGTTCTTATATAGATAGTCAACTCACTAGTAAAGAATTATCAATATAGTTTGACTTTATTGCTGCACACACAAGAATTTACTAACGGTTATTTTTGTTTTAACAATATATTTGCCATCGCTTATTGGCTCTACAAAAGAACAGATGAAGATATTTACAAAAGAAAGAAGTTACAATGAAGTATATGGGTGCCTTATCAGTTCTTCAAAATCGACAGGAGGTAATAGAAAATATCATATTATAAAATGCAAGCAATTGTACGAATGAAGAGAAAGCCAAATTTAGATTTTTAAACACATTATGTATGCGAGGTTACAGCTGGAAGCTGAGATTTTTAAACACAATACTAATTCTATCACTTGGTCATAATCAAACCAAAAGTTTCTTAAATCTTTCATACTCAAGGAAGTAGGTTTATCTAGTATAGATATAGGACCATCAAAAAGTTTCTATATATCAGGTCAAGATAGTAAGTACTTGTTTCTACAGCAATTATAGTATATCCTATAAAGTCGAGCATAAGAATGACCTGGTTATTTGTCATGGTCAAATCATCAAGTATTTAAGAACCAAATATATTCTGGACTTTCAGCACAGTGCATCAGACAGTTACAAAAATGTATAGCAAAATTACTAATACTACCACTCGTGCATAATTTAGAGAATCGAAATTTTTTTTCTAAATCAGGTCAAGAATGTTGATTTTCTAATTTATAGCAACACAAAGTTCTTCATATTCAGGTCAAGATAGTGAATGACTTGCACACCCATTATAGTTCAACAAAAACCATACCTGAATCGAAGGCATTAAAGTTGGTAAAATTTCATCCCCAAATACATTGGCAAGAACATCTAGACCAGTTGCACTGCATTTTCTTAGATTCCAGACATTAACTACATCATCGTCCTATAAGTGACAGCAATTGCAATTAGTAAGATTCTAACACACTTCTGAAAATTGATGGCAAGGAAAAGCCATGCTAAGAGCCTCAACATCTTTCAGTCCAACGCTAGTGCAAAAAATATGATAAATATACGTCAGGGTCACAAAATTAAACTTGTATACTTATAGCTTCTTCTCCATTTTCAGATCCATGAAAATGTGATGCATAAAAACGTGGCTTCAGGTCCTGTAAAACAAATATAATGTTCTAAGTAATTTTCATAGAACCGCAAATTAGATAAGTAAACATACAAACACAAAATAATCAAAACGATAACTAAAAAGTAATTGTCAATGAAAGCAAAAGGGAGGTAAGGCAGCAGCAGAAGACATGGGTATCACATATTCCATAACTAAGTAAATCATATATATATATATATATATATATATATATATAAAATATATATATATATATATATATATATTTGATGGAATCACATATTCCATAACTAAGTAAATCCTAACCCCGCTCTCATTTACTTCTTCATTTCAGTCCTAACCTGAACTCATCCTTGCTCTAAAACACATATCCTTGCTCTGAACTATTCTTTATATGCTCTCCTTCCATATCAATTACTCCAACCTTCTTTTTTTCACTAATTTCCTATTCCCTCTTTTCTAAGGTGTTCATAGCGAACCAACTCTCACAACCTCATCTCCTATTCTAATTCCCTGCCTATCCTATGATTTGGCAGTCCCCGTATGGCCTGAACTACCACTTTAATTCATATCAGTAGATGGACTGATCAACCCCCATCTCTTTACTGATATTACTCCTAATTTGTCTTTCTAATACATCTTGGCCTCTTCTCTATTCAGTCTTTAAAGACTGAACCCAAGCCCAAGTTCAGTCCCCAACTGAACTTGACACCCAAACCTCATTTCCTTCCTAATTCCTATTACTCTTTTACTAATAGAGTTAAACCATCCAAATAGATTAAAGGATCTATAGGCTAGGAAGAACGGGCACTCCAAAAATGTGGCACATGTCGGATACGTAGGACACACCGAAATACGTAAGCCAAAAATATGGCCCATGTTGACGCTACTTACGTACGTTCCTTGGAGTGTCAGTGTCTGGTACATGTCCAACACGGTCTGACATGAGTTAGAAAAAGTAGGGTGGGAATGAGTGACTGACGTTGGATTCTGGAGGTCTCCTCGTCGCGATCCATACTGTCCCCCTGCTAGCTCTACTGGGTGAAGGGGGACTTGTCTTCCAAAAGCCGGAGACCAAGAATTTTCAAACATGGCCATGGAAATTAAAAAATTAGGAAGAATTGAGAAGTTTTAGGGTTTTTTTTACTTGAAGAAGAGCCAATCGAGGAGCGCATATCGCTCGACGCCGGCGAAGAGGAGGGACTGCATGGGCGCATTAGATCTCGGATAGCTCAGCGCCGCCAGCTTCTTCTCGATCTATTCTATCTACTTCAAAGCCATCCTCCTCTCCCTTCCCCTTTTCCACCAACAAAACCTTAGAAATCTTCAAAACCACAAAAATTCCTCATTTTCTCTTCAGCAATGAGAGCTCTCTCCGAGAATAAATATTTCTGGAAATTTTTTTGGGAAATATCTAAAGATTAGTAGACAAACTTGAGAACAAACCCTCACCCTAGCCTAATTTGAGTATGTACCGGAGGATTCGTGGAGCGACGAGGATCCTGAAAGCTGAGACAGAGGGTTTCGGCTTGGCGGCGGTGGCGGAGGTGAGTTTCGTCCACTTCCCGGCTTGGCGGTCGGAGAGCTTCGGACGGAGGATGACTGGAGAGACGATATGGCATCGGCTGAGCCATTCCCGAGCCATTCCTCCTCTATAGAAAGAGAGGGAGGGGGAAGATTTTCTCTTAAGAGGAGAAGGGGTTTCTCAGGAGCAGGAGGAGAGGAAATAGTAAAATGGAAAGGGGCTAGCTAGGGCTCGGGGGATAGAAGTGATTAAAAGAAGAAAAAGTTCAAAATAATTACCAAAATAGTAGCTGAAAAAATCTTGCCAAGTTTTTTGTGCATACATTACTTGACGGTTATCACTGAACCGTCACTAAATTAAATGATGTTTCTTGACGGATCCTCTAAAACCGTCAACTATTATGCTATAAAATTGCTACAGTAACAAAAATTGGCATCTCTTAACGTAAGCCTAAATACGTCAAGATAACCCCTATTGTTGACGGTTTTCGACGACCGTCAACTTATAAACCGTCAAGAATCGTCATTTTTCTTGTAGTGGCTAATACGATCTAGAATAAGTTTCCAATTTAATAGACTTACCCCAGATGTACTACATTGTCAAGTATACTAAACATATTCTAACTAAACTATATCTCAATCCAGAGTGGCAGCTAGGATTACTGGATTTGTAGTCAGTGGCAGCTGTCAGATATATCCTCTAGCAACACACTTATAACAAAAAAATAATAACCCATAATCGGGCAACTATGAGGCTGATGAATTCAGTGTATGTCTTATATGCCTACTAATAGTCTTACTCGTTTATGAGTTGCACAAGTCGTATCCACAACTCAAACAAACCATATCTCAATATGAGTCACTGACAAAACACAACTTTTTCTATATGTACCGACACACGAACCACTTGTACTGGTAGCTAGCCGAATGTGTAGGCCCGTTCGAATACATGAATCTTACTCATAGTGTCGTATGATAGTACGTGTCAGGGCATAGAAGTTATAGGAAATAACTTCACAACTCCGGGAACGTCTTCTAACTCTAAGTCACACACACACACACACACTACCTTATCGATGCCATTATCGATAGCACGCGATGCACACCACTATAACTACTAATAATAGAACATACAACAGACATAAAAAATTAAGCATAAAATAATGGCAAAGTATCTTGCATGGAATCTCGGGATGAGTGTACAGCAATAATCCTGCTCCAGCAATCACGATCGAATCGTCACGAACTCCTAAAACAAATAATAACTACCAATCAACTATCTCACTAATTTATGCTACACACCAACTATATTAATATCATATATGGTCGAAACTAAGTCACTAGTCTAGTTTAGAACCAAGTTTGGATACATATTATATAAATACCATGCTACTCCATTAAACTACTATAATTATAATCATAAAATATAATTTATTAATTCTGAAATAAATATTAAAAATAAATTTAAGCATAACCTATTCATGTTATCTATAAGGAAATTTAGTATCTAGTTAATATGATCAACTAGTCGCACAAAGTTGCCAAATATCAGGTTGATTGGAAACGATCAATTCATGCAAAAATAGAATATTTATACTCTAAAATTTTACACAAATATGATGAATATTCAGGGATTAAATCATAATAGATCACGGTCATCAACATCAAAATATTATGACAAGTTGGGCACAAAATCCAGCATGTGCGATCGATTGAAGTTCAATCAATTAAGGTGATGGAAACGACAAAGTATTATGCATACAACTATACAAAACCTAATAAGCAATTTATATATGGAAGGAGGGTTAGAGAGGATGTTAGGGTGCTCACAGAGGGTGTCGGGGCTGTTGTAGGGCTTCGCAAAGTTGCACGAACAGTAGCTATGTCAGACAAGGTTCAGTTTGGACACCTTGTCGTGTAATGCTCACCACGGGCTGTCGGATGTGATCCAGGTGTTGTGGCTTTGAGGGAAGATGTAGAAGAACACATTAGGGTTGCTGTGGAGGGAGTTTTAAGAGTGAAAATATGAAAACATAAAGCAAAGGGGGGTTTACCTGCGGTTCAGCACAATAGCAGTTTGTTGTACTTGTGCGGCCTTGCAAGGATTGTTCGAAGCTTCAACGGGCTGTGCAATGCCTTGGATCGCTAGGGGTATCTTGGCTCGAGGAAGAACCCTTGCAATGGGTCAGGGAATATGGGGAAGATGGTGTACAACAGAGAAATAGCAACATCAACTGCAGGTGTAGGAACGAGATATAAAGTGATATATACTCTAAAGGGGGTGAATAGAGTAGGCAGCGAAACTTTAGCTGTTAAAAATTTGTTAGTAGCAAGATCAAAGAATATATAACAAATATGTAAATGTAAAAGAGAGAGCAAAAAGCAAACACAAACACAAGGATGTATACTGGTTTTCTTCTTGTGAGGACTATTCCAGTCGGAAGAACTCCAGCTTCTAGTTGAAATCTACTATGAAAAAATGCCACAAGTTTTTATGTGAAGTTCTTGCAACTTCTACAAATACGGGCTTTGATCCGAAGCACTCGACCAACTTCAATTGTGAAGTGTCTTACTTTTTGTCAAGCCTCTGATTACAATCACTTTAAAATTTCTAGACCGTACCGTACTAGCAAATCGACTAGAGAATTGTAACTAGCTTGGGATTTGAAAATGAAAAGCTTAGAAGGCTTTGGAAGACCGTAGTAGGCTTAGTGTCACGACCCGTACCCTGATTAGGGGCACGAGCACGTGGGTACGTCCAGCCTACGCCGCAGAATCGGCGGTAGAACGCTATATAGGTCGTCTGTAAATGCTACAACTAAACAGTATAAAGGTACCTATCATTTCCATACGGAGGAATATAATATGGCATAACTCAATCACAAGATAAAACTAAGGTAGATAGTACGGAATGGAAATATGATAGAAGTGAAAATAGGAAATAAGTTCAAGATCCAACACAAGCCCAGAGATATACACAACATCACCGAGTCACAAAATATAATATAGAATACTAAAGTCTGATAGCACTAGCTGGATCGCAGTCCAGGCAAACCTAACTAAGCTATACTACTCTGGGTGTACAAAGTCTAGTGGCTCAACTATCAGACCACAGTCCTGGACTAAGTCTCTATCTATCTCGACCCCATAATAGGTCGAGCAGTCTGCCTCAGAATCATCTGTAATATATCAATGGTATCCTGTCAGGAATATAAGCAAGTACAAACACTAATAGCAGTTCCATATGAATTGACAAATTCTATAAGAGACAATTATAATAAAATACAAGACAAAGATATAAGATGACTTGGGAGCTATTCGGAAGCCGAGTTACAACCCGTAAACCAAATAAGGACCGAGGTTGTAACCCTTCTCCCAAACAGAACTTAGCCTCCAATCAAGGTATAGCATAAGAGCATATAAAACATGTGAGTAATAAATATCATAGCATGGTAAGAAAAGTACTGAATGTAGAACTGACCAGGATATATGATGAGATAAAATAAATATAAAATGTGCCTTGAATAATTAGAGCGTTATGTGATCGGCTTGGAAATGTTACAGGACAGGCTATCCACTTGGCCCGACAATTACAAGAAAATCACTGGAAAGGGTCATACCGGCCAACCTGGATAACGAGCACATGAATAAGATCTCATTACACCCTACGTGAGGTGAAAGTGGCACAAGCACAAGAATATAGTGACAGGGTGGCTTTAATCACATAGCCCCTAATAATTCTCCATCCCCGAATAGTATAATGGATCTGGATATGACACGTCATGACACGGGATTCCATAAGAGGGTAGCAAATCCCTTTAGGAATCGGTGTCTATACAAGTACAGGAAACAAGACAAGAAATGTACCAATATACCAAGAAAATCTAGGAACATCTCATGTCATGATCCAACATATACGAGTCCGTGAACTATCGTGTCTGGAAATCGAGTAAGACACTACAACTGAATTGGATATCGCAGATATCAAGACAATAAAAAACTATCAGTGAATGTACTCGCCTGTGGTCCTGAGCTGATAAGGTGAACAGACGCTCAGAGTAATCACAGACCTAAGAATGAGATACTATAAGTCAAACAGGGTTTAATAATGAAAGGGAAACTAATTTAAGTCATGATATACAAGTCTAAGACAAACTAGGTCAAACTATGTCATACTAGGTCATACTATATCATACTAGGTCAAACTAGGTCATACTAGGTCACTAGAAGTCAATCCAAGTCAAACTAGGTTAAACTGGGTCAAAGGTTGACTTACAGTTGACTTTTGGTCAACTGGTCAATCCTGGTCAACTCTAGGTCAACCCTAGGTCAAACTAGTCTAATGTTGACCAACTGTTGACTTTCAGTCAACAGGACAACTCTGGTTTTATTTTGGGTCAAATCTAGTCACTTTTAGGCTAAGTTTGACTTTCAATTAACTTTTGTTGACTTTTGGTCAAAACGGTCAACCGAGGTCAAAGTTAGTCTATGAGCACTATTTTTGACCATTACCAACCAAGGGAACCAAATTCTAACCATATCTAAAAGTTATACCCTATAGTTAGCTAATTACCTTAACCTCTACCCTACTAACATATTACCTTAATACCAAAATACTAACATAGAACTTAACATCACTAACAAGGGGTTAAGGGGCTGTGGTGAAGTGGTGAAATGGAATGGAAGAATGAATAATAGATGAATGAATAGATAGATGAATGAATGGGTGTAAGAATGGATGGGTAGATGAATGAGTGTATGTTGGATGAATGAATGGATGATAGGATTAATGAATGATGAAGTGAATGTCTGAATGCATATATGAATGTGGGGGACTGCATACATGAATGAATTAATGGAAGATTGGATGACTAATGCATGAATGAATGAATGAGTGGTCGAATTGGTGGAAGGATTAATAGATGAATGGATGTATGGGTATATGAATGTTAAGGCTGAATTGAGTGGAATGATATGAATCGGGAATAATGGAATGGATGGATGGATGCAGAGATGTATGAATGGAGAATAATGGATGGATGGATGTACTGAACATATAGGTGGCTGAATGGTGATACATGAATGTAGGGAATAGATGAAGTGAATGAATAGAGTGGTCTGGATGAATGAATGGATGTATTGATGTGGAGGGACTGAATGGATAGGAATGGGGTGAATGGCTGATGGATGAAGGGATTAATGGATGACTGAATGGCTGAATTTAGTGTGGAAGAATGAATAGATGGCTGGGTTAATGGAGGGGCTGAATGCGTATGGAAAATAGGGGGCTGCTCCCCTCTCACACTGCTGCTACTGCAGCAGTTCCTAACTGCTACTGCTGCTGTCCTCCGGACAGCAGCTCTCTCCCTCTCGAGCAGTTGCTGCAACTGCTGCTACTGCCATCAATTCCCGCTGCTGCTCCTCCTAAATTCCTCCTCCCTTCAACCACATGAACACCACCACAAACCACCACTACAACACCACAACCTACCACAACAACTTCCCTCCATTCTCACTCAAACTCTCTAATCCCTCTCTCTATCCACACAACACATACACATGTATATATACTTCCACACACACACACACCATAACAATTATATTGACACACAATACATATATATATATATAGACACATACACAACTTAAATATATAACCATTAATATTTTTTATTTATTTATTTTTTTTTTTTATATAGACACATACACAACTTAAATATATAACCATTAATATATATATATATATATATATATATATATATATATATATATATATATATATATATATATATATATATATATATATATTATATATATATATATATATATATATATAAAATATATATATATTGACACACTATATATATTGACACGCTATATATATATATTGACACGCTATATATATATATTATATATTATATATATATATATATATATATATATATATATATATATATATATATATATATATATATATATTGCGTGTCAATATATATAGTGTGTCAATATATATATATATATATATATATATATATATATATATATATATATATATATATATATATATATATAAAATATATATATATATATATATTTTTATTTATATATATATATATATATATATATATATATATATATATATATATATATATTTTATATATATATATATATATATATATATATATATATATATATATATATATATATATTGACACACTATATTATATTGACACACTATATATATATATAGTGTGTCAATATAATATAGTGTGTCAATATATATATATATATATATAATATGATACATGAAGAAGAATATTCTAGCAATCTAAAATCTGAGATTAAATAGGAAATAAATCATTCACACCAAATCTTAAACACAAGATGTGTCCAAAATTGGGGGTTTCCCACTTGGACAAAAAACTATACAAGGACACATCCTAATGACCTCCAAATGGATCCAAAATGGACACAAATGGAGACACAACTATGGGGGTCATTTCTATGGATTCAAAATGGTCCTAAATGCATGTAGGAGTGAAATAAAGGAGAGATTATACCGTCCGGGTGATCAAATCCAAAGAGACTCCTCTCGATATGACACCGACACGAAGAGACCTCCAAAAGGACACGAACAAGATCCAAAACTCCCCAAACTAGCTAGCTCCTCCTCTTGATTGAAATAGAGACGAAAGAAGAGGATTGATAAAGAAATGGATTAATTTTTAAGGTAGAAATGAATGGAGGCTCCTCTCAAATTTGGGGAAGAACAAGAGAGAGAAAATTTAGGGATAATAACAAATGAGAGGCTCATCCCTATCCCTCTAAATGGTCGGCCAAGTGTGGCATTGGTGTCCTATTTGCTAATGTCTAGAATACCCCCCACTTGGCTCATATTGATTTAATTAAAATAGGTTTTAGGTTGAGGCTAAATTAGTCTAGTTTTAAGTCTCTATTTAAACCAAACCTATTCATGAATTAGTCCAACCATACTAACTTAATTTTAGTCATGTGGACCATGTCTAACTAATGAGTGGATCCCACTAGAGTCAAAACTACCCCGGGTCCCCGATACAAGTCGGATTGAGTTGAAATTCGAACCCGACTCAAATAACCCCAAAATAATATCATAAATAATAAAATAATCCTAAAATTATTCTAAAGTAAAAATGACCAAAATACCCCTGTTCTTGAAAACTGGAGGTGACAAATCTATCCACCTTAAAAAAATTGTCCTCGAAATTAAAACAAAGTAATCACAGGAAACACATGCAGAAAACAATCCCATTCAAATACTTTTAAAAAAAATCACCAATAAAAAAAATCTCTTTGAGGCACATCAAACACTTGTAAATAAAAACTGATACGTGTCCGACACGGACACAAAACCAACACAAAATCACTCCTATCAAAAGTCAAAATTAAAAATCACCAATGCAATAAATATCAAAATAATTCAAAGTGGTCAAATAACCAAAATACCCTTAGGCCAGAAATGACATTAAAACATCATAGTCACATGGTTAGGCTCTAGGTCAAACAGTCTCTAGGGTTTCACTAGCAAAACATCAAAATCACAAGTCATGGTTTTAAATTGTTTTAAAATGATTAAAATCTCCAAAATTAAGCATAATTTAAATGACAATAAATAAATGGCTAAAATTATAAAATTTAAAATTAACCTCAATTTAAAATCATAAAGTTCGATAATCATATGTGTCTGTCCAAAATCATGATACTCAGAATCTCCGTCATGTTAGTGAGCAAGGCTACGATAATCACAGAGTCCTCGACTAAGGTACATGCCTCTAGAATCATGGTATTTAAAATTTACACATTGCCGCATGCTTGGCAGCGAAAACCTTAAATTCCTACACCCAAGAAATACGTCCATAATTTGACTATATGTCTTCACTATGCCTGCTAACATGACCCTAGAGGATTCTAAAATCTCATAATCGAGGCAACCTAGCCCATACAACTTATATCAGAAGAAAATCACATCACAAGAATAAAATTTCATCAAACGATCAAGGAATAGATGGAATCAAATTTTAAGACAGTTATAAGGAGGCAAATACGGGAATGGAAACGAAAGATTGGAACCTGCAATCTGCCCTGCTACTGCCTGAGTGTCCTCAACTGTCATGGCGAAAGCTCGCCCCTTCTGGCCTCCCCTAGCCTGCTTGTCTAGCTGCATGAGCAGCACAGTTCTTCATCTGGTGATCTGAAGCTTGTCCGGCTTTCTGCAGAAAACACACTGCATGGCCTGTCTCTGGCCCTGACCCTGCTGCTGGTAGGCACATGCCGGTGCCTGCTGAAGCTGTAACTGAGGCTGCTGCTGAAACTGCCTCTGTTGGAAGTGAGGGCGCTTCGTCGGCCCCGCACTAGAACTCTTACCAAGAACATCGCTGCCCCTCTTCGGCTTGAAGCCGAAGTCCTCCTCTGTTATCTGCTCCTCCATCAGTATCTGCTCGAAGGTCGTATCGCGTCACCCGAAAGTACGAGTGCGAACCGTATGAATAAGGCTCCTCCGAAACTTACGGGCCTTATACCCCTCATTCTAGATCAGGTCTGGAGCAAACCTACTCAAACGGAAGAACTCCGCTGCATACTCGTCCACCGACGAGTTCCCCTACTGCTGAACTGGGGCACCCTGAACTGTACCCGAGACTACCCTCTCAACTGCTGCCATTGCCAGCTGGTGGGAGTTCTTCATACTCTGCCGTAGCACCTCTATCTGGTGGTGGGATGCGTCAGCCTGATGCTGTTGTGCCTCTGCCTGGGCCCTCTGGGTCTGCATTATCTGCTGTCGAAGGGCCATCATCTGTTGTGCATCCATCGGTAGCGAAGGTGGCGGTAGAAGAGTCTCAGGAATAACTATAGACGGTTCCGCAGCTGCAGGTGGAAGACCTCCTGGAACTGTCGCTGCTACTCCCGCCTGAAGGGCAGGAACTGAGGTGGCAGCTCTCTCGACTGCTACTCCCGTAGCCGAAGGTGGAGGTCCTACTGGATCGGATCTCTCTGGAACTGCACTAGGTCCTGCTGCCTGAGGGCGAGTAATCGTCATCCTGAGGACGAATTGAAACCAGGAGATCAATATGGCACATGATAAAGAATATCAAGGAAGGACAATTAAATTCAATAAAAGAAGAGTTATCATGGTAATCAAAAGATCAAAAATTTTCCTACAATGTGATTGAGTAACTCCTATCATATCCTAGATCCTATGTCCTAGTCGCAGGCTCGTAATTAGTACTCTAAGTTGAGCACCATTACGAGATCGTATTAATTACGACATAGACCTGCATGGGCCACCACAAAAATGTGTCACGACCCGCACCCTGATTAGGGGCACGAGCACGTGGGTACGTCTAGCCTAAGCTACAGAATCGACGGTAGAATACTGTATAGGTCGTCTGTAAATGCTACAACTAAACAGTATAAAGGTACCTGTCATTTTCGTACAGAGGAATATAATATGTCATAACTCAATCACAAGATAAAACTAAGGTAGACAGCACGGAATGGAAATATGATAGAAGTAAAAATAGGAAATAAGTTCAAGATCCAACACAAGCCCAAAGATATACACAACATCACCGAGTCACAAAATATAATATAGAATACTACTGTCTGATAGCACTAGCTGGATTGCAGTCCAGGCAAACCTAAATAAGCTATACTACTCTGGGTTTGCAAAGTCTAGTGGCTCAACTATCAGGCCATGGTCCTGGACTAAGTCTCCATCTATCTCGACCCCATAATAGGTCGAGCAGTCTGCCTCAGAATCATTTATAATATATCAACGGTATCCTGTCAAAAAAATAAGCAAGTACAAACACTAACAGTAGTTCCATATGAATTGACAAATTCTATAAGAGACAATTATAATGAAATATAAGACAAAGATATAGGATGACTTGGGAGCCATTCGAAAGCCGAGTTACAACCCGTAAACCAAACAAGGACCGAAGTTGTAATCCTTCTCCCGAACAGAACTTAGTCTCCAATCAAGGTATAGCATAAGAGCATATGGAACATGTGAGTAATGAATATCATAGCATGATGAGAAAAGTACTGAATGTAGAACTGAGCAGGATATATTATGAGAAAAAATAAATATAAAATGTGCCTTGAATTATTAGAGCGTTATGTGATCGGCTTGGGAATGTTACAGGACAGGCTATCCACTTGGCCCGACAATCACATAAAAATTACTGGAAAGGGTCATGTCGGCCAACCTGGATAACGAGCACATGAATAAGATCTCGCTACACCCTACGTGAGGTGAGAGTGGCACAAGCACAAAAATATAGTGACAGGGTGGCTTTGAACACATAGCCCCTAATAATTCCTCATCCCCGAATAGTATAATAGATCTGGACATGACACATCATGACACGGAATTCTATAAGAGGGTAACAAGTCCCCTTAGGAATCGGTGTCTATACAAGTATAGAGAACAAGATAGAAAATGTACCAATATACCAAGAAAATCTAGGAACAACATCTCATGTCATAATCCAACATATACTAGTCCGTGAACTATCATGTATGGAAATCGAGTAAGACACTACAACTGAATCGGATATAGCAGATATCAAGACAATGAAAACTATCAGTAAATGTACTCGCCTGTGGTCATGAGCTAATAAGGTGAACAGACGCTTAGAGTAATCAAAGACCGAAAGATGAGATACTATATGTCAAACAGGGTTTAATAATAAAAGGGAAACTAATTTAAGTCATGATATACAAGTCTAAGTCAAACTAGGTCAAACTGGGTCATACTAGGTCATATTAGAAAACACTCGGTCATACTAGGTAAAACTCGGTCATACTAGGTCACTGGAAGTCAATCTAAGTCAAACTAGGTCAAACTGGGTCAAAGGTTGACTTATAATTGACTTTTGGTCAACCCTGGTCAACTCTAGGTCAACCCTAGGTCAAACTAGGCTAATGTTGACCAACTATTGACTTTTAGTCAACTGGTCAACTCTGGTTTGGTTTCGGGTCAAATCTAGTTACTTTTAGGCTAAGTTTGACTTTCGGTTGACTTTTGTTGACTTTTGGTCAAAACGGTTAACCGAGGTCAAAGCTAGTCTAGGAGAACTATTTCTGACCATTACCAACCAAGGGAAGCAAATTCTAACCATATCTTAATATCTTAAAGTCATACCCTATATTTAGCTAATTACCTTAACCTCTACCCTACTAATATATTACCTTAATACCAAAATACTAACATAGAACTTAACATCACTAACAAGGGGTTAAGGGGCTGTGCTGAAATGGTGAAATGGAATGGAAGAATGAATAATTGATGAATGAATGGATAGATGAATGAATGGGTGTAAGAATGGATGGGTGGATGAATGAGTGAATGTTGGATGAATGAATGGAGATAGGATTAATGAATGATGAAGTGAATGTCTGAATGCATATATAAATGTGGGGGGACTGCATACATGAATAAATTAATGGAAGAATGGATAACTAATATATGAATGAATGAATGAGTGGTCGAATTGGTGGAAGGATTAATAGATGAATGGATGTATGGGTGTATGAATATTAAGGCTGAATTGAGTGGAATGAAATGAATGGGGAATAATGGAACGGATGGATGGATGCATAGATGTATGAATGGAGAATAATAGATGGATGGATGTACTGAACATATAGGTGGCTGAATGGTGATACATGAATGTAGGGAATAGATGAAGTGAATGAATAGAGTGGTCTGGATGAATGAATGGATGTATTGATGTGGAGGGACTGAATGGATAGGAATGGGGTGAATGGCTGATGGATGAAGGGATTAATGGATGACTGAATGGCTGAATTTAGTATGGAAGAATGAATGGATGGCTGGGTTAATGGAGGGGCTGAATGTGTATAGAAAATAGGGGGCTGCTCCCCTCTCACACTGCTGCTACTGCAGCAGTTCCTAACTGCTACTGCTGATGTCCTCAGGACAGCAGCTCTCTTCCTCTCGAGCAATTGCTGCAACTGCTGCTACTACCATCAATTCCAGCTGCTGCTGCTTCTAAATTCCTTCCCCCTTCAACCACATGAACACCACCACAAACCACCACTGCAACACCACAACCTACCACAACAACTTCCCTCAATTCTCACTCAAACTCTCTAATCCCTCTCTCTATCCACACAACACCAACACATGTATATATACTTCCACACACACACACCATAACAATTATATTGACACACAATACATATATATATATATATATATATATATATATATATATATATATATATATATATATATATATATATATATATATATATAGACACACATACGCAACTTAAATATATAACCATGAAATATATATATATAAAATAAAATAAAAAATAATATGATACATGAAGAACAACATTCTAGCAATCTAAAATCTGAGATTAAATAGGAAATAAATCATTCACACCAAATCTCAAACACAAGATGTGTCCAAAATTGGGGGTTTTCCACTTGGACACAAAACTATATAAGGACACATCCTAATGACCTCCAAATGGATCCACAATGGACACAAATGGAGACACAACCATAGGGGTCATTTCTATAGATTCAAAATGGTCCTAAATGCATGTAGGAGTGAAATAGAGGAGAGATTATGCCTTCCGGGTGATCAAATCCAAATAGACTCCTTCCGATACGACACCGACACGAAGAGACCTCCAAAAGGACACGAACAAGATCCAAAACTTCCCAAACTAGCTAGCTCCTCCTCTTGACTGAAATAGAGAAGAAAAGAAGAGGATTGATGAAGAAATAGATTGATTTTTGAGGTGGAAATGAATGGAGGCTCCTCTCAAATTTGGGGAAGAACAAGAGAGAGAAAATTTGGGGATAATAACAAATGAGAGGCTCATCCCTATCCCTTTATGTGGCCGGCCAAGTGTGGCATAGGTGTCCTATTTGCTAATGTCTAGAATACCCCCCACTTGTTTCCTATTGATTTAATTAAAATAGGTTTTAGGTTGAGGCTAAATTAGTCTAGTTTTAAGTCTCTAATTAAACCAAACCTATTCATGAATTAGTCCAACCATACTAACTTAATTTTAGTCATGTGGGCCATGTCTAACTAATGAGTGGGTCTCACTAGAGTCAAAACTACCCTGGGTCCCCGATACAAGTCGGATTGAGTTGAAATTCGAACCCGACTCAAATAACCCCAAAATAATATCATAAATAATAAAATAATCCTAAAATTATTCTAAGTGGAAAATGACCAAAATACCCATGTTCTTGAAAACTGGGGTGCCACTTAGAGAGAAAAGAAAAGAGAATAAATTGTGTGTTGAAATGATAAAAATTCTTCTCTATTTATAGGTTTTCCAATGGGAGAATTCGGACAAAATTCTTTGAGAGAATATCGGCAGATAGCCATTGCATCTGTAACTACGGGGAGACTGGGTTAAAAAAAACCAACGTTCCACTAGCCGAACTTGGGCCGAATTCGGGCCATACTCGATCTGAATTTTGTTGGTCCAGAATTGGTTGGTTAGGGTTTTGCAAATTTGGGTTTTGGGATTTTGAGAAGTCGAGCAGTTATGAGCTTTTGGAAATGGGCTTATTTTTAAAATCAAAGGGATATTTTAAAAACATTTTGGGGTAGCCTATTTGCCAGTACGTCTCGTTGTACATTGTATTCCTATACTCAAAAAAATATAAAAAAAATACATTGATATTGAAAATACAGACTTAATGGCAAAACGGCTCCAAGTCATGAACGGTAGCAGTAGCAGTAGCAGTAGCAGTTCTCAACAGTCGTCCAAGTAGCCCATATATCGAGACAGGGTTAGATCAATTATTAAAATCAGGTTTGACCATGACCAATGGGCCAACAATCTCCCCCATTTTGATAATTGACAAACCTTGATCGATATAACATCTTGATCTTGATTTGAAAAAATATCAAACTTTATAAGGTATTGTTTTGTACTGTACTGTCTTCGCTTTTGGTAGAAATTTTCCTGAAAAAGATGTTAAATTTTCATTTTCTCCTCTTTTGTCACTTAGCAAAATAATTGCAAAGACAGAAGCTCCCCCGTAACTCATGCATAAAAGATGAATATTGAAGAAACGCAGAGATAATAAATAACATAAATTCACAAGCAGTTTTATGAATGAAGCATCAGCTAAGATACAGTGCTAAACATAAAACACAGAAGTGCATACCAAAAACAATAAATAATACTCACTGAATAATAAAGGATGCATAATAATGAAACAGAGTTTGAATACATCAACTCAGCAAACAGATCAAGTACCGTAAAAATGAGAGAACCAAGAAGGGGAAAAGAAGGAGGAGGGGTTCTGATGAGAAAAAAAGGAAATGGAAATTTGTGAGAGAGAGAGAGAAAGTGAGAGGATTTTAAGGAGTGGGAGAGAGAGGATGTTAGGGAGTGGGAGAGGTTGAGAGGAAAAAGGGGAGAGGGGTTTGCGGTCGTGGGAAAAGGGAAAGGGAAGCCAGGTGACCGGGTCGGAAGTGGGGGTGTTCGGGTCGGGTAGTGTTAGGATTTATATATTCTTTTTTTTCTACATAAGAATATAAATACATAGTTATATATAAATAAATACCAATTTGAAATTTTGAAGGTTAATAAGTGGGTTCGGGTCTGGGGTTGGAACTGAATTGGGTCCGGGTTCGGGGTCGGGCTGACGACAAAAATCCCAGTTATAATTATTTTGAAAAATAGTTCCATCCAGCCATGATAATAACAATAATAATACAAATAAAAATCACTTAACAATAACAATTAAACTAACCCAAGAAGCGGGTTTCACAACCTTCCCTCCTTAGGAAATTTCGTCCTCGAAATTCAGAGGGTACTACTAGGGGAATGATCAAAATCTCTACATGTAGACCAAAGCTTCCTTTACTGTCTCTTAGTAATGTTGACAACCTCTAGATAGTCTAATTTGATCAATTCATGCACTTCCTTCGAATCAACAGTCTTTCCCCCTTAGAAACACAGTCATAGCCCATAATTAAGATTTTGCTTCTGTTTCTGAATTGTCAGCCACCGGAATGGTTGTGCGAACTTACTCTTTGCATCCGTACCTATAATCTTCGGGTAGGATCTAAACTTCTTCATCTTGCTAGTCGATTCGATATCTACTAAGCGATGCAATTCCATATTGCTTGCAACGTACGCTCCATCAATTACTTGTACGTCATAATTACTAGCTTTTACCATCATCACCCTTGATCCTCTACGGCTCCTCCCATCCTGCCATAACTTATTTTCCCAAATCATAAAATTCAAAATCATCACCTTCTTTCATTCACCAAATCCAATACCCAAGTACTAATATGCTCCACTAATGATTCATTCCTAAATGAACCACAATTTATAATTCTCTCTAGACTAACTTGCTTTTGTGCCTTGCCATGCTACCCTTTGGTACCCTTAGCTATCTAATCTCATTAGAATAAAATTGATCCCCTAAGTGTGCTTTTATCAGATTATTGCAATAAGGTTGCTAGGTGACTATCTAGGTTTTTCCCACATATAAATATCAACCAACTTTATATAGCTGCAAAAATATATATAACTACCCACAAAAAAATATGCAACACCCTAAAAATGGAACCTTGAAAGGCATTGAGCCAATAGAGATTGATATGGTCCTAATAAGTTCTAGGAAAAATCAAGAAGAATTTTATAGAGAATCTTTTCTTTCTGGTTGTGGTAAGAGATTTCTGAAAATGGAGACAACTGCTAGAAATGTAAATCCTCTAATCAGGCAAAAGTCAGAATGATTTGATGGTGCAAAAGACAACCATGGTATGAATATAGTCTGAATAATATTCGGAAACCAAATATGTTTGAAGTCACTTTGTCTCAAATTCATGCCTCGCCAGAGTGCACCTGACTGCAGTGAATTTTTGACCCAATAACTTGAATAATTTTAGGTTACCGAGTAATCTTTCAACTTTATCCATTTTATGGCTAAGCAACATAGAAGATCAACATGGTGTATTTAGGACAGTCACAATAATATTCGGAAACCTATGAACACCTGAAATCACTTCAACTTTAGAGTCTTTTGCCTCGCCAGTGCGCATTTGGCTGTAGTAAACTCGCAGTTTCCATAATTCAGACAATTGACTATAACGCAATGCGCGAAGTCATATTAGGTTACGGAATATTTTCCGAAACCTTATCCATAAGAATTTCAAAGTCGTTTCCGAAAAATTCAAACGAGTTCTAAGGTTCTAGTCATGATAGGAAAAGATGTTGATGTATATTCTTCGGGTTTCAAGAAAATTTATCAGGATAAATATGTGTTCCAGTAGCTCTTGAGATTTAAGAGATTTGATTTTGAAGAAGTTGATCAAACTTGAGTATGACTAATTGAGTTGGACACAGGATAAGGTAGAGGAATCAGAGCTTTGAGTTGAGTTGAAGAAGCCAATGAGAATATTCCCGACAAATCACTTAAAGGATACAGACGTTTACCAAAATTATTTGAAGAAAAAAATTTCTTATCCAAGAAAAGTTTTGAGAATGTGATGGGTAAGTAGGGTTGACACAAAAGAAGTATGTCTTTATGGATTCAAGGAAGTCAGGTTAAAATGGTTTAGTAAAGCCAACAAGGGGATGGTTCAACAATTTAAAAAAATTCAATAATTTAAAAAAGATTTAATAATAGGATGGAATCAATTCTCTGACCGTTCGTACTTCACGATACTCAAGTATTGAGTTTAAAAGTTATCTAGGCCTTGAATTGATCAAGAAGTTGCATAAAGAGAGTAGGGTTTCAGGTTGAGTGGAGGGGATCAAAATAAAATATTCGAAATAACCTAGGAGATAACAATCAGTATTGAAAGTATTTTTGAAAATATCTTTTAGGGAAATTATGAACTAACTAAGCTGAACCAATTCTTTTGGTAATAATTAACCTTGAGGCTTTATAGTTCCAGAAGAATTTGGTTCATGATTAGTTCCGAGAAAGTCAATTAAAATGAGGTTAAGGCGAATGGTTGGATACGCTAGTCGTAGAAGTACTCGGATAGATAAGGGTTTATTAGAATTAGAAACTCTAGATAGAGAACGAGTCTGGATTCCAAATAAAGATAGAGAAATAAGATTTGATCGACTAGTAGAAAAGTTTGAAAAAATAGATTTGCTGACGAAGAAGATTGAAGAGTTCTAATATTGGCCCATAAATAGCGAAGAAGAAAAAAATATATAGATCCTAAGGGATGCTAAAAATCTGTTAAAGATATGGGAAGGAAATAATTTCCGAAAATCATGGGACGCTAAAAGATACAAAAATCTAGGAAATAAAATATGTAGTAACATATACCATCATACAGTCGGCCTAAACTGGTTAAGGTCAAAATTCACTCCTTATGTCATTATCACTCCCAATTGTTATAAGTACCAACTAATATCTGGGTATTCCAAAATTATATTCTTCCAATTCTTAATCACCAATATATCCTTGATAAATGCCGCCTTACATTCCTTCTCATTAAGATTACAATTTTTCAGAAATTGTATCGTAGGGGAAAGACTTTGGGAAAGATATCTACCATAAAGGTGTAACCAAGAATTTTATTCATATTGGAGAATTACAGCAAGACTCTCATGATTATTCTAAGGACATCCTGTTACAACTTCTTATAATAATAGATAATTCTACTCAGCAGTTCTAGGTACTAGTCTTCATGGCTCTGGCTCTTGCACGAGCAGTCTCCAACTGCTTCATCTTCTTCCATGATCCTCGAGTCTGCATCATGCCTTTCTGTAGTGGGTGTAGGAGGCAAGGTCTGCTCGATAGGAAGAGAGTCCCTAGGTTGCGGCGTAGCAGGTGTTACTGGAATAGGTGCTCTGGTACGATGGAAAGATAAGGGGCAGTCTTTTACCCGATGTTCAGCGGATCCACATGCCAAATATTGTCCCAATATCTTGCGGCAACTATTGGCTAGATGACTAGGCCTCTTGCAGTAGGCACAAGCCAATAGCTTCTTACGACATGACTGCCGGGAAGTAGAGTACTTGATGGGACCCAAATATCTTCTTGATCCAGGGGTATCCCTCCTAGGGTGAGGTTCTGCACCAACTCGGTTAAAGATAGCTAAGGCTACGTCATTAACATCCTTCATAACATCTCTCGTGATATCAATCTGTTTTTGCTGGGCCTCGGCTTGGGCCTTTTGGGACTCCAGGATTCCTTGAAATAGGGCAACCATTTGGAAGGTGTCTGCTGGTACTGGTGGGGCGACAGGAGTAACTATTGTAACGAGAGATGTTAAAATTGCCGTGGGAGGAATAGGTTCGGCTGTAGTATGAGCTGTGCTGGGGACTTGTGCAGCAAAGGAGGGATTGATGAGCTGCAAAGGAGAAGGGTTGGAACGGGCCTGAGAAAGAGGGGTGTGATCGGGAGATAACACCTTGTCATCAGCAGGACTAGAACGGGTTGTCTTTCCTCTAGTCATAGTCTGAAAGGTTTAGGAGGCAAATATAAGCAAGGTAGCCTACCAGTCTATAACAACAAAAAATATTTATTTATAATATAATTCAGTCCTATGTTGTGACAAATTAATGGTCTGGTGTTCTAAATGTTCTAGAGGTGTTCTTCTAAGTTGTTGTTGAGAGAAGGACCTACATGGGCCACCACTAAAAGCATGTCACGACCCGATTCCAACTTGTTGGGTCGAACCGGATCATGCCCAGCCTGCACCGTTGTGAGACGGCGGCAGTAAGCTGTTTTATTGCAAGTAATCACAACAACATCTAAACATTTGTCACAACATTTATATACGGGAACTTTAAAACTTTTATTAATCAACAAAATGAAATACATCTGAAATTGAAAGTGCTGAAAGGAAATACTGAATTCAAGTCTCCAAAAATTCTAATAAAAGAAACTCGAATTAGAACGACAACTAGATAGAATGGCTGTCTCGTCAGCCTCAAGATCTGCATCCTCCAAGGGGTCTCCGGTAACATAGCAGAATATGGTACTGGGTCATAGTAGCTATTGTGCTATAGCTCAGCAATCATCAGTGACACCTAAAATATTGGGTCTCCAGTCAGGAGGGAGCAAGTACGAGTATATATCCAATATTTCAAATAATAATAGAAATTTGCAATTTTAAACAATTTGAAATACAATATTTTTCTACAATTCTACACGGTAGAAAATAATGTAATTTGAGTAGATAATGACTATGACCGGCTTGGGTTGTACACTTGTATCCTAGCGATACGATATGGCTTATCCTCGTGTGTAAGAGGGGTAAGCTAATACATTAATTAATTATTTAGGGTATTGATCATAGACACTACACTACTTCCCCACTATCTCGCAGTCAATCAATCAATATTCTAGGAGAGAGTTCCGTGTAACAATGTGGTTTAAACATGCAAGATAACAATTACTAATTAAAATGCAGAATAATATAACCGTAACTTGCCTCGATTTGTAAGACTGGAGTAGGGACAAGTTGGTACCGAGGAGGAAGTCAAGTTCGTCTTCGAGATCCTACAGTTGAGAACTTGACTTAGAACCATTGTGAAACCGACCTAAGTGTGCTAGTTGCAACTTCTAGTAGCAGGTCCTAGTCAAGTTTTAAGCTTGTTTATTTAATCTACTGCTAACGGTTTACGACGCGTACTACGTTGGATCTCATTTAGTTGGATAGCCAATTTCTGGTTTAATTGGAAAAATTGTCATTATCGGTTAATTCGTAAAACTTTATATTTTTAATATTATACGTATAAAACTACATTTTCTTTCAATGATAAAACGTGGGTTTTGTTAACTATCAATATTTTATTCAAGTTATTTTATCGTGAAAAATCTTTATTTATTTATACAAAATATTTATTAGCCATTTTGTCACGAATCACCTAATTACGAAAACGATAAAACCATCTAAAAAATAAAGGAAAAATCCTAATCTACACAATACAAGTCCACAACGAAATAAAGTAAAAAACTGGGCTTATGCTCTTACAAACTTACATAAATGAATTTAATATTAATAAGACGAGCTCTGAATGTCGCGAACGGTCCAAACAGTAGGCCGAAGCCCTGCACCAAAAATACTTACAGCAGTACCCATTCTAATAAATGAATATATCATTAAATTATAGTTTAAAATGTGTCTCAGACTTGGTCTTATAAAATCATGTTGCTGGCTAACGCCTCAACGTACAGGGATACCCTGTAGCGTTTGCGTTTCGCCGAGGTTCATCCAACCGGTATGGTCGTCTCCTGACTGGGGATACGAAACAGCAAGAACGAGAAAACCGACAAAACCAGTTTTGGAAATACTTTTACGAAACCGAGTTTGAAAATAGTTTCACGTTATTTGAAATCGTTTTTAAAATACAAATACTTTGGAAAAGAGTTTCTGAAGAATCGGACAGCACCTCCTCTGTAACTGGGAACCCAGCCACAAAGGCGATACTAACCCTGCATAAAAAAAGTCCCAAATCAGGGAATACCAAACCACAGAATAAACCGTCCCAAAATCCACAGAATATATCCATCTAGCCCAAATAACCAAAACCAATCCATGCTAACACCATTCACTCACTATAACCGATTTATAGGTAAATACCAAAGCATAAAACCGAACTAACCGGGACATACGCATTCCGCGTAACGGTCCGAACTAACGTTATTGAATAAACGCAGCAACGTAACCATTGCGCATATCCCCAAAGCAACGTATCTAATATCCGACCCCCGAAACGGGGTCGGGACCGCGTCATCATAGACGTACTATGGAAAGGGACAAGAAGGGCAAAGTTATACCTTACGTGCTCGGCTAGAGCTCTCAGATGATAATAATAGAAAGAAAGAAACCACGGGCAGCAGGTTCGAAAACCCCGGGACAGCGCTGGAATCACGCAAGGAGGTGCTGGACAACGGATCGGAACCCGCAAGATGTTGCGGACAGCGAGTTGGGCACGGAACAGCAGATCGGAAGGCGCACTCGGAACAGCGCTGGCGGGCAGAGGGGAGCCGACCGGGGAGGCCGGGGGAGCGACGCCGGAGGTGAATCCGTACGGAAGACAGTGCCGGAGATGCACGCAGGTGGCCGGGCTGGGGAAGCTGGCGGGCGCGGGCGGCGCAGAGGCCGGAGGATGGCCGGCCTGGAGTCGGGCGTCGGAGCGGGCGGCCCAGGGGCGCGCTCGCCGAGGTCGGGGAGCGGCTCTGCCGGAGGGGTTCGGGGCCGAGCGGTCGGCCGCGGGGACAGCAGCGGGAAGAGGGGGAAAGAAGGAGGAGGGGTTCTGATGAGGAAAAAGGGAAATGGAAATTTGTGAGGGAGAGAGAGGAAGTGAGAGGATTTGAAGGAGTGGGAGAGAGAGGATGTTAGGGAGTGGGAGAGGTTGAGAGGAAAAAAGGGATAGGGGTTTGCGGTCGTGGGAATAGGGAAAGGAAAGCCAGGTGACCGGGTCGGGAGACCGGGTCGGAAGTGGGGATGTTCGGGTCGGGTAGTGTTAGGATTTATATATTCTTTTTTTCTACATAAGAATATAAATGCATAGTTATATATAAATAAATACCAATTTGAAATTTTTAAGGTTAATAAGTGGGTTCGGGTCTGGGGTTGGAACTTAATTGGGTCCGGGTTCGGGGTCGGGCTGACGACAAAAATCCCAGTTATAATTATTTTGAAAAATAGTTCCATCCAGCCATGATAATAATAATAATAATAATAATAATAATAATACAAATAAAAATCACTTAACAATAACAATTAAACTAACACAGGAAGCGGGTTTCACAAAAATCCAAAAAAATATTTTCAGAACGAGGAAAGTAATTCATCAAAATATTATATCTTCTTATCAAAGTTCATTTCTTTCCTTTTAAAATCTTAGTAGGGTATCCAACTGATAACCGTAGGGTTAAACAAAAGAAATGCTTTGAGAGAGATAAATTTCTTCCTACAAAGAATTACTGCTATAGGCAGTTATTAACTTGAATAAGAAGATAATAAAAGCTTCATAAAACAAATATCATGAATATTACGAAAACGCTAAAGAACATACTAGAAAATTATAACATTCAATGAGTAGTCACAAGATCAAATCAAAAATAGAGTGACAGAAAAAAATGAATATATCAAAAGATGACAAACATTAACCTATGGAATATCAATGTATATTACGATCAAATAATTTATCCATCAAAAGACGAAATCCATATCTCTTCTTAAAATGAGATCAATCCAAGATTATAGATTGATTTAGAGAGAACAAAATATTATGACAATATATGTATATCCACTGGAATCGAAAGATCTCAAACAACAAAATAAATACAAATCATTTGTAGCTATAAGCATAAGATGTATCAATTACATGTATCCTTATATGTGCTACAAAATCAATGGGTAATAATAAAAATATAAAGCATTTATAAATCAAAATGTAGGGCCTAGATACGTTGATGTATTCTGGAACCTAGGGGACCGGGTTCAGTGCCTAGGATCCAGAATTAGACAATAATTGCAAGTAGACCTTGATAAATCTTAAGTCTATAAATTATTGATTACTTTTGATTAGCTATAGGGGTACTGTCCCAGCTAACAGAGGTCCACCGGGGGATGCTTAAGTACCGCTTCGCTTTAGCCGTAGCCATGGTGACAGACAGACCCTTTGTAGGCTTGTATCCAAAATGATCTCTACTTTTAAGAAGTTAGACCTAAAGGAATATATGCAGTATCATCAAACATTATCGAAATCCAAAATACCTAACTATGAGAGAAAATACCCAAAAAATGAATAAGGAATGATCATACGATTAAGATACTAAAACTATTTTTCAAGAAGCTTTCAAAGTGCACTATAGATATATAAAAGATATATACTAAAAACATGCACTAATAAATTAGAAAAGTAAAACACAAGATCATAATAACTAAAATGATATGCATACTTTATAAATAAAGACAAAAGATATGCATGGATAAAAAATATCAGACAAATAGAAAGGATGCTTAGTGTGACATAACATTTGAGATAGTAACTAGCCATGCAACTGTATTTCAAGAACATTATCCTAAGCATGCTAGAAACATATATCGCACTAGTTTATATAAGATAACAAAAATAAGCACTTCTAGTGAGAAATAGTAAAAATGTATTAAAGACATGCAAGATTCTATAGTCCTAACCATTTAAGAAGAATCGTTTAGCATGTTATCAAAGTGGTTCTAGTGACCATACTTATGTTGGTGCCATTGCTTGGAAGATGACCTTTGAAGCTTTTCAATCACCAATATATTCTATGGTTCTATGGCTTAGCACAGGATGCTCCACCTATAGTATTAGGCGAAGACTTTGGTATCCAAGTAAACTTGGATCCACAATGGTTAGCTTTGGGAACCCATTTGCACAAGTTCATATTAACAAGTTTTTTAATCTGACAATGATTAGAAATGTTTCTATTCATACCGCAATAATGACATAAAGTATTAACATTTGTGCTATGTGTAGCAGTATGAGAATGTGTAGTGGTGTGATATAATGTGCGTGGATACTTGTAGTAGAAAGCATGGTTATGTGTAACATTTGTTTTGCGTGCTTTCTTTGATCGTGTCCTATCATGTGTATGATGTGTCGTACGACAGAACTTTGATTGGGTAGTAGGTATTACATGTTTTCCCAATCTAATCTCTAACTTTTTAGAGATACACTACTAGAATGAGTCATATTAGCGACGTCCAAAAACGCCGCTAATAAGTAAAAATACGTCGCTAAATTAATTTAGCAACGTAATTAGCGACGGAATGACCAGGTCGCCGAAAAGCTAGTCGCAGATCAAAAGTTCATCGCCAATCATCGCTGTTGCGACGAATAGTCTACGACGCTAAAACTTCGCAAACTTAGCGACGTTCGGCGACATTTATAGTACGTCGCCAATTTAGCGACGTATATTGCGACGTCTATTCGTCGTATGTGGTGACATGGCAAGTTTTGCCATGTCAGCATGTTGGACGACGTTTAGCGACGGCCCGTCGCAGTTAGCGACGTCCAGATACATATTTGTGATGTATTTCCGTGTCGCAAATCTGTCGCCAAACGTTGCAATCCGTCGCTAACATGCTGGAAAATTTAAAAAATACAGTTTTCAAATCTTGCACACTGCACTTTATATACAGTTTAAACAAAAATCCTGCACTTTATATACAGTTTAAACACTAATCCTGCACACTGCACTTTATATTCAAATCCTGCACACTGCACACTACACTTTATATTCAAATCCTGCACACTACACTTTACACTGTACTTTATATCATCACAAACATCATCACAGACACATCATAGGACCAATACATACAACTCATAACAAATATCATCACAGACACACATCCCGCGTCACAAACATAAATATATTCAAATCTTGCATACTACATTTCACAGACACACATCATCACAAACATCCAATAGAGTCAAATAAAAATGGGAGATGATAAAAAGTCTTCCACCAAGTGTATAAACAAAAGTGTACCAATAAATAATTTGCCCATAGGGCCAATACATACAACTCATAAAAAAATTAATAAAATCACTGAGGACCCCTGCTGCGCATCTGAGATAACATGTACTCATACTGCTCCTGTGTGAGTTGTACCGTAGGGGCAGTAGGAGGCAGTACAATGTCTGGAGTCAGCGTCATTGATGGACCGGAAGGACGTATCTGCTCCAGCTCTCGCAGTCGCTCAGCATACGCAGCAAGGGTACTCACCATCCTTCGAGTACTCTCCTCAATCGAAGTATGTACCTGAGTGAGTGAGACAGACATGGTCCTCTACGATCCCTCTAGCTCGACCTGTATATGCTCTGTGCGCTGCGTAGACTCGGTGAGCGTGTGCAAGCTGGCAGCTGTAGCATGCTGCAAACTCATCAGCTCTTGTATACTGCGCTCGACCGCATCAAATCGTCCGGTGATCATCGAATCGTCGGATCGTCGCTCTGCGGTATAGTGATCAGAAATCTGCTGCTGTAACTCGCGACGCAACTCGTCGATCTGACGACCAATATCCTGAGCTCGTGATGACATCGACGAAGCTGGAGACTACGCAGTGACAGAGGGGGCCCGGGATGACTCTGAAGCCAAATAGGCATCGTAGGATTCCGTACCGTAGTACGTACCCTTTTGAAGACCACCAACGACGGTCATCCAGAGGTCGTCTGGCGATGGAGCTGTAGGCGGCTGGAAGGAAGTACCAGCCCCTCCCTCTGCTGGTGCACTAGCAGCAGCAGCCGCCTCCTCTTGTAGCCGAAGAAACTCGGCCTAGAATAATGTTTGCTAACATCTAAGTGTTTGCTAAAGTCTATATTGATATCTATTTACCTATTTTCTAAATTATAGTAAATTAATATAAAGAATAGAACGTACATATGCCTGCATCGCCCTCTCGTCAATAAACTCCCCAGCCCTCCGATGAGTGACCAGGAAGACGGTCACTATGTTGGGGTCTTCATCCTTGTTTACCTGTTAAAATATATTATCTATTATTAGTATTAAACATTCTATCCAACTATATATAAAATGATGTCCGTCATAGGAAATGTACCAGACGACAAAAATACTACGTCATCGGAATGGAGCCACCAAACCACTTATTGGCGCTCGACCGTGCCACCTTGGCCTTGTCAGACCGCTCCTGGTACCTGGCCTCGCCGAATCTAGCCTTCATCTCAGTCCACTGCTCTTGCGTGATCCAACCATGGATCGGCTTTCCGGAGCGATCACAAGACTTCTGGTCATGGATCGCATCACGGATGAGCTTGTCTGCAACGGCAGAAAATTGGGCCTCGATCTTCGCTGCCCGGTGTGGTGGATAGAAATAGGTCCTCTACAAGAAGTAAAATAGAAAAGTTGTATAATATACACAAATGATTATTAAAATTTAAAAATAAATAAATTTTTTACCTTGAAGTGGGCCAACCAAAAGGCCTTTCTATCTGCGAGAGCATCTGAGTAGTTAATCCAAGGCCCACCATAGTTCTGCCTCAGAAATAACCCCAGCTGTCTCTGTACTGCAGGAGTCCGATATCTATACAATAATAAATTTCATGAATATATATGTACATATAATCATTTGAGAAATATATATTAACTAATTAAATTACTTCGTAGGCCCGTCCGTCCAAATCTCCATACGCGTCTCGTCCGGGGGAGCGTATGGAGGGTCGCTCTCACCTCCTGCCTGGGCAGGATCAGTCTGATCACCGTCCTCCATATGCTCGACGTCGGCTCTCCCCATGGAGCCGTCGGCAAGTGGAAAGCTAGACGCGGAAGGAATGCTGGACACGGGATCAGGAATGCTGGACGACGAGGAAGGAGTCGCCAGCTTGCTGGAACTGCCCTATCCCGGTAATAGACCGGGAACATAACGGTACACTGGCATACTCGGAGATGAAGATAAGGGTATGGAATCTGCATCCCCAGCCCGAGGCAGACAGGACTGCCTAATATAATATCCTCTGCGTCGTCCTCCTGGTCTAGTCATACCTGATAATAACATATGACAATAAAATAAATATACATATTTATATGATAGACATCACAGATAAAAGTGTCACTAAAGTGTCACTAAAGTGTTACAGATTTATATGATAAAAGTGTCACTAAAGTGTCAAATATGATGATAAAACAAACGTACAGATTTAATCCTCTTCTGAAAATTCATCTAGTTCGTTTAGCTCATCTTCTTCTTCTTCTTCTTCTTATTCATCCTCTACATCTTCACTTTCATCTGCATCTTCCTCTTCAGATAATTCTACTTTTTCTACACAATTAGATGTGTAATGAGGAACTTCCGTCGTGTCCACTTCTATAATATTTGTTACAAGAGGTAGTTCATCCTCTTGATAAGCTATATCGTCAACCTCAAAGGTATTTCTAGCTTTGGTCTTGCATATTGTCCACCAGTCCGACCTTGTTGTTCCTCGTTTAGGATAACTTGTGAAGTACACGAGCTGAGCCTGACTTAATAGGACAAATGGTTCATAGGCTTGATATCGACGCCGATAGTTTATATCCACAAGACCGTGCTTGTCTACTTTCCAACCTTGACCTTCAATCGGATCGAATCAATCACACCTGAATAACACAATCTTAGCAGGCTCTATTCCATAACTATATATCAGCTCCACAATCTCTCGTAGGACGCCATAGAAATCGTTGCCCGCATCAACATCTTTGTAGTTCGAAGATCTAATACACAAACAATTGTTTTTGGTGGAATCGAGATCCACAAAGTTGTCTATGATCGGGCAAATTGTTGACTTGAACCTAAATCCATTAACACAGTAGCTTGGCCATATTTTTACAGCATAAATTGGTCCCTTGGCTAGCGTTCTAATAGACTCATTCTCAAGTCTTGCGTATGGACGATCGATCTAAATACCACGAAAAAATAAATTAAGCTCATTCTCAAGTGCATATACAGAAAGGTAATTACAGAGTACTCAAGTCTTACATATGCACTCAACCATGATGGAAAATAACGCCTTATTTCTTGTTCTAGTTCTTCTTCTGTTATGTGTGGCTTATCTGACCTCACATCATTATTAAATATGCTGAAAACAACATCGTTCAATTAATGTAATAGTATAACAATCAACACTATTAAAATAATATAGACGTATTAATTACTTACCCCTCCAACTTCTCTACTTCATCATCGTCGCAGTTGAGTAATACATACACCTGAGCAGCCCTTAGCTCATCATCGTTCAGATATCTCTTTTTCATTTTACCCGATGGCTTTCCTGGAGCATTGAATACCTTCAGTATTGTATCATTACATTCATGATCTCCGTCGTCGTTTCTGGAAGCTCTCGTTCTATTAGTTGTAACATGAGGCTTGAAATACATCGAACAAAAGTTTGTAATCTCCTCGAAAATATAGGCTTCACAAATAGAACCCTCGGCCCGTGCCTTATTTTTTACCTTTCTTTTTAGGTGATTCAAATATCGCTTGAACGGGTACATCCATCAATATTCGACGGGTCCACCAATATGTGCCTCATAGGATAGATGAATCGACAAATGCTCCATAGAGTCGAAGAATCCAGGAGGAAACACCCTCTCTAGCTTGCACATTATTACCGTAATGTCCTTCTCTTGCTTTTCTAGACGATCAACGAGCAATTTCTTAGAACAAAGATCCCTGAAGAATATGCTAAGCTCCGTCAATGGATCCCAAACTGCCTGCGGTAAGAATTCCCGAAATACAATCGGAATTAATCTCTCCATGAATACGTGACAATCGTAGCTCTTCATATCCGTCAATTTGTTTTCCTTCGGATCGACACATCTTCTCAGATTTGACACATATCCGTCTGGAAATTTTAGGCCTTGGATCCACCGATAAAGTCTCACTTTATCCTCCTTGTCCAGTGAGAAAATTGACTTCGGCAGGAACTGTTTTCTATTCTCCTCTATCAAATGCAACACAGGGCATTTACATATTTCTTCTAAGTCCAACCTGGCCTTGTGATTGTCTTTTTTTTCCTTTACGTCCATCATAGTATTAATTATGTTATCAAACACATTCTTCGCAATATGCATGACATCAAGATTATGTCTGATCAGATTGGTACTCTAATATGGCAGATCCTAGAATATGCTCCTCTTTGTCCAGTTATGATCTCTACCAAATCCATCGTACTTGTACCCAGTTGTAGGATCTTCGATAGCACTTGGAAAATCTCTAACCTCCTTCCATATCGTGGCTCCGCACCACCTTGGCGGTGGATCACCCTTCTCTACAATGTCGGCACGGAATGCATTCCTGTTCCTTCTGAACGGATAATCTTTTGGCAGAAATTGTCGATGACAATCAAAGAAGCACGGTTTTCTTCCGTATTTCAAGCGAAAAGCCTTAGTATGGTCCATGCAATACGGACATGAGAGACGGCCATGAGTGCTCCATCCAGATAACATTCCATAGGCCAGAAAGTTGTTGATGGTCCACATAAGGGTTGCCTTCATCTAAAAATTCTGCTTCACGGAAACATCGTACGTGTTAGCGCCTACTTCCCATAACTGATTCAACTCATCTATCAAAGGCTATAAGTACACATTAATGTTCCTCTTGGGATTGTTCGGACCAGGAATTATAACGATTAGAAACATGTACTGAGTTTTCATGCACATCCAAGGCGGTAGGTTATACGGAGTGACAATCACAGGCCAGCACGAATACTGGGATCTCGAAAGACCAAAAGGAGTAAAATTGTCAGAAGATAGCCCCAACCTGACATTACGCGGATCTGAAGCAAAATCAGGATATTCTCGATCAAAGTGCTTCCACGCTTCTCCATCGGATGGGTGATCCAACACTCCTTCAATCTGTTCTCGCATGTGCCAACTCATATTTTCGACCGTCTCTTTCACCATAAATAATCTTTACAACCGTGGCGTTAAAGGCAAGTAGTGCATTAAATTGGTCGATCTTCTTGCACCGGTAGACCTTCATGTACTAGTTGTCTTATAGCGATCACCACCACAAAATCTGTACACATCTGCGTTCTTGTCGTCTTTATAGTACAGCATACACCCATTGTGACAAGAATTGATTTTCTCATATCCCATCCAGAGCGATCTCACCATCCTCTTAGACCGATAGAAGTCTTTAGGTAACTTAGCACCCGCCGGCAAGATCTCTATAATCAACTCCAACACTTGATTGTAGCATTCTTGCGACATGTTAAAATCTGACTTAATTCTCAACATTCTTGTAACCACCTCCAACGGTGAATGATCCTCACAACCAGGATACAATAGAGTCCTTGCATTCTCCAGCAAGTCCATGAACTTTGCAGCATCGACATTCGGTGCCTCCTCGGCTGTATCATGAACGAAACTAGGCCCCGTATCATCAAAAACCATGTTCACGCACCCATCGTCGTATGCATAAGTATCTGAAATAAAATTAGGTTTCGCATGCATATACGGCTCAACATAAGGCTCCGGCTCTGATGCTAAAGACACAAGTTCTCCGTGTGCGGTTCACTGATAGTAATTAGGCGTGAAACCCCTCGAGTACAAATGATATGTCACTTCCACTTCTGGTTAATATTTTACGTTATGACATTTCATACACGGACACTTAATTTTGGTGTCGTCCGTGTACTGAGGGAACGCCTTAGCAAATTGCAGGAACTGCTCTACTCCCGCTATATATTCATCCCGCACACCACACATATCATCAGGACGACGATTGTATATCCATGAACGATTCTGCAAGTAGTAATTCATATCCATTTGGAAATAATTTTGCAAAGATGGACACACATGTTTAGCGCAGTAACTAGTCAAACTGGGTGAAGTTGAGTTGACTAAGTCAATATCTTGGACAAACTAGTCAAACTGGGTGAAGTTGACTAAGTCTAGGCAATTATCCTTCACTAGACATCCATGAACAATTCCATTTAAACCATGTCACGCCCCAGAACCAGAACACTGGAGAGCGGGGGCAGACATAGCCAGCTACGTATAATGAAATGGGATCCACTCTACTATACGGTCACGGCTGTCTAGATATATGAGGGTTTATCTACAAGCTATCAGTCTCTTAAGGTCATGAATAAACCTAGTGTCTCAATCACTAGAAAGCAAATAAATGTTACAAGATGTAAGATCACCAAATATACAATAGTAAGGCGTCCCAAACATTACATATTCAGCTGATCATGAAGCTAGTCGTTACAAAATGTGAGGACTAGCAAGAGTTTAGTCATACATGATCAACCCTAGGTTGCCAATCATGTTACAGCCCGTAGGCAGACAGTAAGTAAAAAAAACGTACACGAGCTAACACTTGCTCGACGGCTAAACGCCTTAAAAGAATAATTTTATAATAAAGTGGGAGAGTCAAAATAAACCTACTCGTTGCCAGGGTTCCGTCTAGTGGTCACCATCTGGCTGGAAAATCGGTAGATCCTCTGGAGTTGCTCCGGTATGTGGCCATACAAAACCAGCTGTGTCAGACCCCAGAAAGAGCAAGTGCCACAAAGGAGGCTTCACTTAGGAACTAAAACCAGCAAATTAGCACAAGAATATAATTGCATAATAAAAGACAGTAATTAAGGAAAAGCATGACGGGTGATATACGATAAGATAAACATGGGACTATTCAGATAACCAGGTTATAATCCGTAAACCATACAAGGACCGGGGTTGTAACCCTTCGTCTGAACAGAACTTGGTTTCTCCAACCATTTATCGGCAAGATAAATATAAGAAATTAGGTCAAGTAACAATCTTGTACAGGAACAAGACAAGACTAGACTGGTTGAACTCCATCCAACAATCACGGCCAAGCAATAAGTACGGCTTGATACTTTAACTAACTAGGGTTATCACAGGCCTAGTTATTAGCAAAATACAAAGAGATTTCCAAGTCCAGTACCCGCCTACTGCTACCTGAGTGACCCTAGCAAAAGAAAATAAGTATAGCAGACACGCTGCAGTGAGATACATGTGTCCTAAAGAGGTGCCCCACTCGACGACATGCTGAAAATGTGCTCATCATGACAGATAGCTCCAAGTCCCATGTATATATATAAGGCCGGGATCAAAGGGGTAACAGGTAACTGGAAAAGTCTCTTCATAAACTACTGTATTATTCTAGTTATTAGCCTTAGACATTTACAGTAGGTACCCCTGACCGTGGTACTCAGGGGTCCCTGTCCTAGACATGATGCAAGACAAGACGGGTTCATTTGTACAAGCACAATCGTCCACGGTGTCCAGGTCATTCATTCTTGTCATGTCATGTTGGTCGTCGCAACAGCAATTCGAGAAATATCATGTCAGGTTTATCATGTCAAGAGTGCGCCACGGCGGGCCACTATCATGTCATGTCAAGTTTTCATATCAAGTTTACTTGTTAGGAGTGCGCCACGGCGGGCCACTATCATGTCATGTCAAGTTTTCATATCAAGTTTGTCAGGTCAAGTTATCTTGTCGGGAGTGCACCACGGCAGATCACTATCAAGTCATGTCATCATCAAGGAGGGAAGAAACTTGCACAATTAAATAATAATATATTTTATATATATATTCTTGAAGCTAAGGAGAAACTCAACAACTTTTATGTTGGGAGTGGGAAGAAATTCTGACCACAATTCAGGCAAATAAAACATTTAAACAATCAAAGTGGAACCCATGCGGCCCAAAAGTGGGAGAACAAACATGCGGCCAAGGAGAGTGGGAGGCCACCCATGCGGCCAGCCAAAGCTTATGTGGCCAGAAAATAACGGAAGGGGGCCATGCGGCCAGCAAGAAATATTCATACAACCAAAAAAAATAAGGAGAGAGGAACCCGCAATAAATGCAAGCTTCCACTCAAGCAAAAGAAAAGGACACGTGGCCACTCAAGTAATGGGGCCATGTGGCCTAAAAATTACATGGATACAAACCTTGTGGGTCCCTATTACAATTAATGCTTCAAACTAATGAGGCCAGCACACCATGGTGTATGCGGCAAAATATGGCACGTGGCCACTCAAACAATACATGCGGCCAAGAATTATAAGCATGCAAGCATACTAGCTAAAGCTTGCTAGCTGATGCTAAATATTTAAAGCTTGTGCATGCAAGCTAAAGGCATGCAAAGTTAATACTTAAATGGCCCAACATTAATATAATACAAGCAAGCCACGTGGGTTACAATACAAGCATGCATTAATAATATAATACATTAATCTAAAATGGCATGCGGCAGAGCCTTAGCTCCCATGCGGCCATAAGTTCCATATGCGGCTACAAGGTGATGCATTAATTGCTAAGGCTTATATTAATGTATTAGCTAATGCATGCATTAATTATTGAAAAGCCATGCATGCGGCCACTAGTACATCAGCATGAAATGCTTAAAGGCCATGCGGCCATGTAAGGAATTTCATGCGGCTAAGTGGAGTTCCCATGCAAGCAAAATAGTAAAGTAAAAGCCATGCGGCTATGATAATTCAATGGCCAGCAAGTTGCTTGCTAATGCTAAACTAATTAAGCATGCAACTAAAGTATGCATGCATGCATATGCATTTTCCTACGTAAGCAATACATGCGACCCATTTTTACTAATGCATGTAACTAAAGCAAACTAATTAAACATTCAACTAATGTATGCATGCATGCATATGCATTTTCCTACGTAAGCAATGTATGCGGCCCAAAATGTTTTGTATGGTTCATATATATAGGTGCTGCATGCAACCTAAAATTCAAAGACCATGCGGCCATCTTATTCTTATGCGGCCAAAAATGTTAAGGCCAGTAAGTACATGCGGCTCAAACCATTTATAAATTCATGCGGCTCACCACTACATTATATGCATGCAATTGCAAGTTGTACGTGGCAATTATTATTAGGTCTTGCCCAAATTAATATGCTGGTTAATAAATGCTATCATGTCTGGAAGCAAATAATACTGCCATGCCCATACGGCTAAGAAAGATTCCTACGGCCAAAAATGCAAGCCAGCAACAATTTATGTTGCCAACAGAGAAGATGCTCATGGAAATACGATGGCTTCTCTGCACCACCCAACTTTCCACCGGAGACCAAATTTGGACTTCCATCGATCAAATTTGGGTAGAAAGAAATTCTCTACAATATGGAATTATTTGTTTACAAAAATATGCAAGTCTGGTAGATCAAAACCCACAAAACAAAAATACCACAAAGCTAGATCTACAAGAAATTAGCCATGGAAATGGAAAATGCTAAGTACTAAAGTTGGTTAAAAATATATGAGGAAGAAAATGGAACAATAAAAATGGAGTTCTTCCATGAAGCAAGTTGCACTTGCCTAAGCTCTCCACTCTCTCAGGTTGGTGGAGAAGTAATGGTGGAGAAAAAGAAAGTTAATGTGGAGAGAGAAATGGGAGTGGGATATTTAATAAAGGTGGTGGTAGGTGGGAGTGGTTTGGTTCACATAAAATCAAGCAAAACCGAACCAAGCCAAACAAACTGAACCGAACAAAGATAAACCAATCAGTAAAATACCAAAATGAATCAAGCAGGGAGACATGCAATACAGGTCAAAATACGTACACGTATTCCAAATACGTAATACGAAATCTGGGTATTACAACTCTACCCACCTTAAAAGAATTTTGTCCTCGGAATTTAATCAAGAGGCTAGAGTGGCAAAGACAAGCTATACTAATCTCAGGCAAGCTATACTACGCAATCAATCATGCAATCATGTATGTAAGCAAGGAAATCGAAGGCACGAGAAGGAGGGAAGATATCATGCTAGAAACCTCTCTGCCGGTTCTGAATCTGAGTTGGGGTCAGGGCATGCTGTTGGGGTCTCTGTTGGAATCCCCTCTGCCTATACTGAACTTGCGCCTGGGCATACTGCTGAGGCCATTGCTGCTGAAAAGCTTGGGCCTGCGTCGGTAACGGCCTCGGGAATAGAAACTGCTGCTGGACTGGTACTAGGGCTGGTCCCCTAACGGATGAACTGGTCATGGCTGGTGATGAGTCAATCCTGAACGGGTAGGACCCTACCTTGTGGTCCGGTGCTCCACAAAGCAAACACAATCCTCGAGCCTTGTAACACTCTGAAACAATATGTCCAGTCTTCCCACAATAGGAGCAGCCCATGGGAGAAGACTGCTTCTGTTTTTGCTGCTGAGGATATGTCGGGATTGAATGTTGAACCGACGTAACCAAAGTTGTCCTTCTCGGAGCTCCAATGGTCAAAGCCCTAGCTGCCAGGGTTGGGGCTGACGACTGGTTCATCTGGCCGCGAGATCGCTTTCGACCTCCGGTCCTGTCATTGTTTGCTGTACTATTCCCATGATGTCCACCTCTGCCCAGAGCATCTGCCACTGCCTGACGTAAGGCGTCTCCTCGACGATCCTGTGATGCAAGCAACTCAATGATAAGTCCCACCAAGGCTCCATCATCCTGCCCTGCGGGCTGGACTGGCTGTACCGGGGGTTCTGGATCTCCGTAAGGCATGACCCGGGAGGCTGCTTCTAAGTGCTGGGCCTGATCTTATAAAACCCCTATTTTTTCTTTTTTTTATTATTTTATTAGACTTAAAAATGAATTTATACAATTTATGGTTTTATTTATTTTTTTACAATAACCTTAGCCATTATTGAATTTTGGAACACAAGACTACCATGAATTTTGGCACGAAAGATATAGCAGTATGCCTTGACTAGTGTACCAGTCATGCCGGGGGAAACCTAGCCATGGTGATGTCCAAACTAAAAAAATCAGACCAAATTGTGAATTTACTTATTTAAAGTATTTTAATTAAATATTATTTTATATATAGATTTTTAGACGGCCCGGTTTGTCCAGTTCAGCCCGAATTGGGCCCGAACCGAATTTAAGCCCAGGTAGGCATGTGGTGGGATCAAAGTGGCCATGTAGACATATTTTATGTACTTAAAAATAATTTCTAAATTATTTTAGAATTTCATGTACAATTTTAAATCGTTTAATTATTTGTGCAATTATTGGTATTTTATTATTTAAATAATATTTTATAAAATAGTATATTTTGTGGACCCGGAAAAGGGTGTGTGGTATAAGTGCACCCATTGGAACAATTTTATTAGTCTATTATTATTGAAGTTATTTTTGGAGATTTAATAAACATGTTTTTCTATTTAAAAATTACTATTATTTGAGTTGATTTATTAAAGATTAAATTTATATATAGGTAGATATGTTTAAATACATTAAATAATTGGATTAGATAATATTTAATTTTTTATTGGATTTTAAATAGATTTTGGTGTATTTATGTATATATATATATATATATATATATATATATATATATATATATATATATATATATATATATATATATTGAAGAAAAGAGAAAGAAAAAGAAAAAGGAAAAAAAGAAGTCAACGCCCCCCCCCCCCACTTAGGTGGGCCCCCCCCCCCCCCCCCCCCCACTCTCAATGCTGCTGAAGCAGCGGAGTAAATTGAACCCAACCCGTGGGTTCATGTATTGGTGTATTATGAATCCTAGTAATACTAGGTTTTGCCCCCAACTTGCTATAAATATAACTTCGTCCACAGACCTCAAAACCCTAAACTCCCAAAACGAAAATTTTAGCAGAACATACCATCTTCGCCTAGGAGTTCGTTTCACCAGCGACGGAGTTGTGTGCACGACGAACGGAGCATCGGAAGTCAGCCCCGCGTCACCCACGGAGCAGTTTTCCCACTTAAGGTACCCTACGTCCCGATGACGTAACTTTTTACTCGTAGCACCGATTTTTGATCCGTAAAATTTTATGGAAAGTAGACTTGAACCTCTTCGAGATCCTCCAGATGGATTTTGAAAGAACCCATCAACTTGCTCGAAAAAGCGAGACGAAGTTGAAGAAAAATCTGTTTTCTGTACTACTATAAAACTGTTTTAAAACGACAACTTGTCGGCCAATTTTTGTCCTGTACAGTAAAGTAATGTAGGAACTAATTGAAAACAGTAAAAGACAACCTAACCGAGATCGTAACGCATCTTCTGGATCGTCATTTCGATAGTGTAAGAAATAAACTGATGTTGATGGAGAAAAATCTGTGATTATTTGTATAAAATTTCTGAATTTATCCCGATACGGCACGCGCCCCGACAAACCGGGCGACGTGGTCGCACATTATACACATCGAAAGGCGCGTATGGACGTTGCGGACGTGTGGGAACTGACGGAACTCAGTTTCGTCGTATGTGTGCGACGAAATCAGTGCTATCCGTCGAGATACCCCGTATCGACTCTTTGCAAATTAATTCACAACTTTGTGCACACTCATCATATCACAATAAAACTTGCGCCATTGGACTCGAAATATTTTTCTGGTCCTGTGAGCCAAGTTTGGTCCGTTTCTGAGACCGTTGATCGGGACGCTATTTTGGCGAGCTCACAATCCCACTCAACGGACGATTTTGTGCACAGCCCACCGGTATCCAAAATTGGACATACGGTTGGTTTCGCCTCATCAAAACAAATTTGTAGACATATAGTTTGACGACTTTAGAGACCGTAGATATTGGCACGCATTTCGGTGCAAAGCGGGTCCAACGGCGGACATCGTTTTGACACAAAATTACGAAATTGCCCCTGTTCCAGAATTTGACTTTTGGATAGGCGTTTCCTAGGCGTATCTTTTATTCCAAACTCGTTCGTGATGTTTGTTTCAGCATTCGGTGCTTCTTGTGGATTTTGACTTTTGTGTTGCCGATTCTGATTGTTGGATTTTGCTGCTTATCACACCACCCGCAGGCAAGATACCTTGCCTTATTTTCTGTTATAATTACATGCACCTTTATTTATTTATTTACTGCATATTTATTATCTATTTTCAGTTGGATCCATTACTTGCTATTTTGTTCATTTTATTTTGTTTCGGTTATTTTTCCTTCTTGTCTTTTAAAATGCATGTGGACCTAGTTTTAGTGGACTACCCTTTTTGTTAGTGAACCTTGGGAGGGTGAAGACAGTTTGATGTATAGGCTACCTAAATTCCAACAACTGAAGTAACTGCGTACTACGGTAGTCGAGTCGCGAGGGTCACTAGCCTCGAGCTATGTGGACTGATGGGTCACGTGGGCCGCTAGCCTCGAGTTATGCCGGCTGATAGTATTGGTAATTGACGTGTGTGTGTTGAGAGTTGTTACATTGTCCTGGGGGAGTCAGCCTTCACCTGCCCATACATTGATATGTCTTCTAAATTGCCTACTAGAAAGGTTATGAGACCTTAGCAAATTTTATGTTACAATCATGGCACAGAAAAATGTCACATCGTGGAATAGTAAGTTACCCCTTGTCCTTGTTTGGTTGTAGGGGTAGCCTACTGTTTCGATGATTGGATATTAAGCCGTGTTATGGTTTGGACACTTTTACTTTATCTTTATTTTATGGTGCATTTATATTCAGTTCATATGGCATGTTCTTCCTGTATCTTGTTACGTCCCTCTGAGGACCTGGTTATCTCTCCAGGTGTGTGTTTCTGTGATTTTGCAGGTGTTCTAGCCAAGGTCGTGATCTTCTCCATTCTTTCGAAGACGATTGCGCTTGGTTCGTCTCGTTATTTTATCGATCACTTCTTGTACATTTTATTTGAGATAGTTGGTAGTGGACTTTGTCTCCGCCCAACGATTGTATACATGACAAATTCAAAGTTTATTTTATATCATTTATTTATCTAGTGGATGAGATTTAGCTATTGTGGTTCTACTGCATTTTACAGCTTATGTATTCATACGAGGTTTCCATATATTGGAGTATACTTCGTATGTATACAGCCGGCATATCGATGTACCTAGTCCTATGTATTATGGGACTGGGGCGTGACATGTTTTTGTGGTGGTCCATGCAGGACAAGTTTGTCACTTTGGTTACGTTACTGTACCGATGTGAACCTGCAACATAGGATTAGAATTATAGGAATCTCATCCATACAGCTTGACCTCTTCCCTTGGCTTCAAATTCTGAACTCTCGTTCGACTTCCTTGAATTACATCTTGCTTGATTCCTTTCTACGGTTGATTCTTATTTTCGTGCTTAGTGCCAACTAGGAAGATGACTACACCAGTATATGCTCATAGGTCAAACACATTTGGCTAGAATGGTTATATTGGCAATGGAAATACATTTAAGACTCTAATTGAGTTAAAAATATTTTTTTGTGTGATTTAATGATTAGTAATTGGTAAAGTTGGATATTACCACGAAAAGTTTTTACCTTGAGATTTCTAAATAGTAAAAACCAGCGGATTTATAGAATTTCATACTTGGTTTAAGAAATTGATTGTCTTTTGGGATTTAATATTTATGATTTATTGAGTTATAGTTATAATTCTTTTCACAAGTATAAAATTGATTTGCTTTTCGAGTTGTGATATTTATGAGTTTGGGTGATAGATATACATCTTTGAACAAAAATAAAATTTATTTGATTTTCGAGTTTTAATGTTCATGATTTATTGTATTATAGTTATGCACCTTTGAATAGTTATAAATTTAGTTTGAAAAGATCTTAGCTTTTAAAAATGGTCGTAGGAATTATTTAAATTTGAGTTGTACAACTTGTAATTTTTGTGTTTAGTAAATTTTGAATTTTAAAATGGAAGTAATGATGGTAAATTTTGGTTTACAACAATTGAAAATGATTTTTATTTTAAATTATGTCCTATGATTAAGGATTTACAAATCTATTTAGATTTTTGGTAAAAAAAAGATTTTGACTGATAAGATTTAGTTTAATGTGGGATTGCTAATATTAAAATTTTTGGGAGAATTTCGAAGGATGTGATAAAAAGTTATTTTGATTGATTAAAAGAAGTTACCATGTAAAAGTTGTGATTTTGTTGGAATAACTTAGCATGAATAGAAGTAAAAAAAATTATGAGAGCATTGAGCTTAATTTTTTAGATTGCTTTTAATATGCTAAGATTTTTATTATGAGTTATTTAAAAAAAATGTTAGAGTGTTAAATTTTTGATTGATTGTAAAATTTTTATGGATTCGTAAATTATGAACTCTTGAGTTAAATAGTTGAATTTAAATATTTATTTTGGAAAAGGTTAGTAGTAACATGATAAAAATTTTGCTTTGAAATTTATGAGAGTGATTTAAATTTTTTTTTATGATGAATTTGAACGGCTTGGAGTGAATGCAAATTTCGGTGGTTTATTTTTGAAAGTTTAATTTTGAAACTTTTGAGGAACTTGAGTTAAATTTTAATGGTAGGCCATCAAGATAGCTCTAATAAGATAGATATACTCCACGCTAATTGCCATGTCACTCACGACCATGATAGTAGTATATACACGAGTGTTGTTAGTCATCTATCCAGCTATGTGACTGTATTTCCACCTTGACTTACTCGACCTTCCTACAATTCTAGACCTTTTAATTGCGACCTTCTAACCCATTCGCAGTTTGAATAATGAGTTAATGGTTCCTTAATTGTATTCATCTAGAAGACTATCTTTCCTCCGAAATTGTGTTCCTAAATTATTTTTACTGGATTCTCTAATTAATTTTATTTCATGCTTTAACTTGATCTTCTTTATTTTTGTGCATTAATTATCATCTCGTGAACTCCCACTTTCTATTTTTGATCTTCTGGCATCCCCTACCATGACTTGTATACTTGGAGTACAACACTAGACTTTTTCTTCCAACAAATTTCATATGTAAGACCTAGACAAGCCCACCTTCCTGTAGATATATCATGTCCCACCAAAACCCATCTTCTTGTACTCTGTTTCTTGATATGACCTTATGGTTAAAATGGCCAAACGATAATCTTTGCCATGATACCGATATATTTTCATCCACGGATAGGGATTCAAGCTCGACTCAATTCTTTCGACCCGATATGTGATTGTGTTCTACTAAATTACTTAAATGCTTAAATTTGTACTCTATCTTGATTGCTTGACCCATTGTTCCATGATACTATTAGTTTAACTCTTGTAAGTTGAGTAGAATATCTCACCACCTAATAAACCTTTTTCCTTGTGAACCACATTGGTAAGTTCACTTGGACTATAAATTCAGAGGACCCTACCTTATCAAGTCTACCCAGCCATAGATGAAGAAACACTAGGACAACTATATAGGCCCAAACATCGGGTGAGCCTTGATTTTAAAAGAACCGGGACTATTTAATTTCCTTCATCAGTACCTCCCTTGTACATATTTTGACTATCCCATGCTGCTAATGTAGCTTCAGTTTTGCAAGCTTATTTCGTTATCAAGCTTGATCATGACATATTTTATTGGGTGCACCCACTAATATATTGTCTAATCAGAACCGGTGCATGATGGTCTGATCAACCTATTGCACTTTGGTTCGCTTATCACACATTATTCTACGTGGATGGGGACATAGTAAACTTGTCTTAGAGTCTCATCCGCGACAGCCTTGGCAATTCTTTTTGAATTATATTCACCGTCTATGAACCCCGCAATTCGTACTCAATATATAACAATGTCTTTGAAACCTTTGTTGTTCTTGTCTTTTACTCATTTTGGAAAGATAAGGCACTGTACTTGCTAGATAGACTCAAGGTATCATCTTTGGTTGTCCAATCGGTTAATTATACACATATGTAGCCACCGACCGACTCATGTGGATGTAACCTCGCCTTTAACTACTCCTCATTCCTCAATCCTAGAATTGTTATCGTGCCCTCCTAATTATTCTTGAGCACTCGAGAATGATTCTAATCGTTCACTTAAATCTAACTCTCAATCAAGACGATTAGTATCAAGTTTTCTCGAGGAAGCACATCTCCCCAAAAGTTTAAATTATTCTCTTTGGTCTACTCAAATCCTTATATTTCCTAAACTGGATTATCAAATTTTGTCACCATCACTAGCAACTCTTATTCAATTCCATAACCATGATATATTTTTGTATATATCGATTCCCCAAATTTTCTAATGCATGGTTATGTTGAACGCCGTTTTATTGCCTCCTCCAAAATTTAATTATATTTTGGTATTGACGAACTCTTCCTATCCCTCAACCTTATCTACCCTATTAATCCTAAATTTCGAGGACGAAATTCTTGTAAGTTGGGTAGGATGTAAAACCCCTATTTTTTTTATAATTTTTTTATTATTTTATTAGACTTAAAAATAAATTTATACAATTTATGGTTTTATTTATTTTTTTACAATAACCTTAGCCATTGTTGAATTTTGGAACACGAGACTACCATGAATTTTGGCACGGAAGATATAGCAGTGTGCCTTGACTAGTGTACCAGTCACGCCGGGGGAAGCCTAGCCATGGTGATGTCCAAACTAGAAAAACCAGACCAAATTGTGAATTTACTTATTTAAAGTATTTTAATTAAATATTATTATATATATTAATTTTTAGACGGCCCGGTTTGTCCAGTTCAGCCCGAATTGGGTCCGAACCGAATTTAAGCCCAGGTAGGCATGTGGTGGGACCAAAGTGGCCATGTAGACATATTTTATGTACTTAAAAATAATTTCTAAATTATTTTAGAATTTCATGTACAATTTTAAATCGTTTAATTATTTGTGCAATTATTGGTATTTTATTATTTAAATAATATTTTACAAAATAGTATATTTTGTGGACCCGAAAAAGGGTGTGCGGTATAAGTGCACCCATTGGAACAATTTTATTTGTCTATTATTATTGAAGTTATTTTTGGAGATTTAATAAACATGTTTTTCTATTTAAAAATTACTATTATTTTGAGTTGATTTATTAAAGATTAAATTTATATATAGGTTGATATGTTTAAATACATTAAATAATTGGATTAGATAATATTTAATTTGTTATTGGATTTTAAATAGATTTTGGTGTATTTATATATATATATATATATATATATATATATATATATATATATATATATATATATATATATATATATATATATATACATATATATATATATATATATATATATATATATATATAGTTATATATTGAAGAAAAGTGAAAGAAAAAAAAAAGAAGTCAACGCCCCCCCACTTAGGTGGGCGCCCCCCCCCCCCTCCCCCCCCCCCCCACGCTCAATGCTGCTGAAGCAGCGGAGTAAATTGAACCCAACCCGTGGGTTCATGTGTTGGTGTATTATGAATCCTAGTAATACTAGGTTTTGCTCCCAACTTGCTATAAATATAACTTCGTCCACAGACCTCAAAACCCTACACTCCCAAACAAAATTTTAGCAGAACATACCCTCTTCACCTATGAGTTTGTTTCACCAGCGACGGAGTTGTGTGTGCGACGAACGAAGCATCGGTAGTCAGCCCTGCGTCACCCACGGAGCAGTTTTCCACTTAAGGTACCCTACTTCCCGATGACGTAACTTTTTACTCGTAGCACCGATTTTCGATCCGTAAAATTTTATGAAAAGTAGACTTGACCCTCTTCGAGATCCTCCAGATGGATTTTGAAACAACCCATCAACTTGCTCGAAAAATCGAGACGAAGTTGAAGAAAAATCTATTTTTTGTACTACTATAAAACTGTTTTAAAACGACAACTTGTCGGCCAATTTTCATGCTGTACAGTAAAGTAATATAGGAACTAATTAAAAACAATAAAAGACAACCTAACCGAGATCGTAACGCATCTTCTGGATCGTCGTTTCGATTAACGTGTAAGAAATAAACTGATGTTGAAGTTGGAGAAAAATCTGTGATTATTTGTATAAAATTTCTGAATTTATCCCGATACGGCACGCGCTCCGACAAACCGGGCGACATGGTCGCGCGTTATACGCATCGAAAGGCGCGTATGGACGTTGCGGACGTGTGGGAACTGACGAAACTCAGTTTTGTCTCGTCTGTGCGACGAAATCAGCGCGTATCCGTCGAGATACCCTGTATCGACTCTTTGCAAATTAATTCACAACTTTGTGCACACTCATCATATCGCGATGAAACTTGCGCCATTGGATTCGAAATATTTTTCTGGTCCTGTGAGCCAAGTTTGGTCCATTTTTGAGACCGTTGATCGGGACGCTATTTTGGCGGGCTCACAATCCCACTCAACGGACGATTTTGTGCACAGCCTACCGGAATCCAAAATTGGACATATCGTTCGGTTCGTCTCATCAAAACAAATTTGTAGACATATAGTTTGACGACTTTAGAGACCGTAGATATTGGCACGTATTTCGGTGCAAAGCGGGTCCAACGGCGGACATCGTTTTGACCCAAAATTACGAAATTGTCCATGTTCTAGAATTTGACTTTTGGATAGGCGTTTCCTAGGCGTATCTTTTATTCCAAACTCGTTCGTGATATTTGTTTCAGCATCCGGTGCTTCTTGTGTATTTTGACTTTTGTGTTGGCGATTCTGATTGTTGGATTTTGCTGCTTCTCGCACCACCCGCAGGCAAGATACCTTGCCTTATTTACTGTTATAATTGCATGCACCTTTATTTATTTATTTACTGCATATTTATTATCTGTTTTCAGTTGGATCCATTACTTGCTATTTTGTTCATTTTATTTTATTTCAGTTATTTTTCCTTCTTGTCTTTTAAAATGCATGTGGACCTAGTTTTAGTGGACTACCCTTTTTGTTAGTGAACCTTGTAAGGGTGAAGACAGTTTGATGTATGGGCTGCCCAAATTCCAACAACTGTAGTAACTGCGTACTACGGTAGTCGAGTCGCGAGGGTCACTAGCCTCAAGCTATGTGGACTGATGGGTCACGTGGGCCGCTAGCCTCGAGTTATGCCGGCTGATAGTATTGGTACTTGACGTGTACATGTTGAGAGTTGTTACATTATCCTGGGGGAATCAGCCTTCACCTGCCCATACATTGATATGTCTTCTAAATTGCCTACTAGAAAGGTTAGGAGACCTTAGCAAATTTTATGTTCCAATCATGGCACGAAAAAATGTTACATCGGGGAATAGTAAGTTACCCCTTGTCCTTGTTTGGTTGTAGGGGTAGCCTACTGTTTCGATGATGGGATATTAAGCCGTGTTATGGTTTGGACACTTTTACTATATCTTTATTTTATGGTGCATTTATATTCAGTTCATATGGCATGTTCTTCCTGTATCTTGTTACGTCCCTCTGAGGACCTGGTTATCTCTCCAGGTGTGTGCTTCTGTGATTTTGCAGGTGTTCTAGGCAAGGTCATGATCGTCTCCATTCTTTCGAAGACGATTGCGCTTGGTTCGTCTCGTTATTTTATCGATCACTTCTTGTACATTTTATTTGAGATAGTTGGTAGTGGACTTTGTCTCCGCCCAACGATTGTATACATGACAAATTCAAAGTTTATTTTATATCATTTATTTACCTAGTGGATGAGATTTAGCTATTGTGGTTCTACTACATTTTACATCTTATGTATTCATACGAGGTTTCCATATATTGGAGTATACTTCGTATGTATACAGCTGGCATGTAGATGTACCTAGTCCTACGTATTATGGGACTGGGGCGTGATAGATCTCCAGGTTGCTGTTGGTCCACAGGAGGTGCCCCGTCTTACAGATTGGCAAGACCAGGAACAATACCGCTGATGAAGACGACATAGGGAACAATAAGGAAGGACCAGGATAGATCAAGGATACAAACATATGATCAGGACAAAAATTTTAGGAATCAAGAGGATACGAGCAGAGATCAAGGACGAGTATTGATTGAGACATCTATTCGGTAAACCCTCACATATCTTGATTTACAAGACCTACATGGGCCACCACTTAAACCATGTCACACCCCAGAACCAGAACACTGGAGAGCAGGGGCAGACATAGCCAGCTACATATAATGAAATGGGATCGACTCCACTATACGGTCACGGCTGTCTAGATATATGAGCGTTTATCTACAAGCCATCAGTCTCTTAAGGTCATGAACAAACCTAGTGTCTCAATCATAATAAAGTAAATAAATGTTACAAGATGTAAGATCACCAAATATACAATAGTAAGGCATCCCAAACATTACATATTCAGCTGATCATAAAGTTAGTCGTTACAAAATGTGAGGACTAGCAAGAGTTTAGTCATACATGATCAACCTTAGGTTGCCAATCATGTTATAGCCCGTAGGCAGACAGTAAGTAAAAAAAAGTACACGAGCTAACACTTGCTCAGCGGCTAAACGCCATAAAAGAATAAGTTTACAGTAAAGTGGGAGAGCCAAAATAAATCCACTCGTTGCCAGGGTTCCGTCTAGTGGTCACCATCTGGCTGGAAAACCGGTAGATCCTCTGGAGTTGCTCCGGTATCTGGCCATACAAAACCAGCTGGGTCAGACCCCAGAAAGAGCAAGTGCCACAAAGGAGGCTTCACTTAGGAACTAAAACCAGCAAATTAGCACAAGAATATAATTGCATAATAAAAGACAGTAATTAAGGAAAAGCATGACGGGTGATATACGATGAGATAACCATGGGACTATTCAGATAACCAGGTTACAACTAGGACTGTAAAACGATTCAAACAGTTCGTGTTCGGCTCGCGTTCGGTTCGGGCCAAGCTCGGTTCGAAGCTCGTTCGTGGGCAGGTCGATACCGAGCTCGGTCGATTTTTTTTGTTCGAAGTGGTGTTCGAACCGAGTTCGACCATAGGTTGTTCGACTCGGTCTCGTTCGCAAACTGGTTCGAACTCGGCTCGGTTTCTAATATTATGGCTTTTCTAATATATGTTATATATTTTTATGGATGTTGATAAATTTTGACTTAGAAAATTTACTCTTTTTTTTGTTATTTGTATGATGGTAATTTTGTGATGTAAAAAGCATAATTAATTTAACAACAAAAAATCTTTAATACTTGGGAGTAACCGTACAACAAGTTTAATGTGGCTTTTGTTCGGTCTTGGCTCGGGCTCGGCTCAGGCTTGTCCGAGCTCGAGAACTAAATCGAGTCGAGTTCGATCGTTTCGAGCCTATAATCAAATCGAGTTCAAACACCATTTTTGAGCTCGATCTTAAGCTCGGCTCGAATAAAGCTCGTTCGATACTTTAGTCGAACCGAGTTCGAACACAGTTTGTTCGAGCTCGTTCGTTCGATTTTCAGCCCTAGTTACAACCCGTAAACCAAACAAGGACCGGGGTTGTAACCCTTCGTCTGAACAGAACTTGGTTTCTCCCACCATTTATCGGCAAGAAAAATATAAGACATCAGGTCAAGTAATAAACTTGTACAGGATCAAGACAAGACTAGACTGATTAAACTCCATCCAACAATCACGGCCAAACAATAAGTACGGCTTGATACTTTAACTAACCAGGATTATCACAGGCCTAGTTACTAGCAAAATACAAAGAGATTTCCAAGTGCAGTTACCCGCCTGCTGCTACCTGAGTGACCCTAGCAAAAGAAAATAAGTATAGCAGACACACTGCAGTGAGATACATGTGTCCTAAAGAGGTGTCCCACTCGACGGCAGGCTGAAAATGTGCTCATCATGACAGATAGTTCCAAGTCCCATGTATATATATATATAAGGCCGGGATCAAAGGGGCAACAGGTAACTGGAAAAGTCTCTTCATGAACTACTGTATTATTCTAGTTATTAGCCTTAGCCATTTACAGTAGGTACCCCTGACCGTGGTACTCAGGGGTCCCTGTCCTAGACATAATGCAAGACAAGACGGGTTCATTTGTACAAGCACAATCGTCCACGGTGTCCAGGTCATTCATTCTTGTCATGTCGTGTTAGCCATCGCAACAGCAATTCGAGAAATATCATGTCATGTTTATCATGTCAAGAGTGCGCCACGGCGGGCCACTATCATGTCATATCAAGTTTTCATATCAAGTTTACTTGTCAGGAGTGCGCCACGGCAGGCCACTATCATGTCATGTCAAGTTTTCATATCAAGTTTGTCAGGTCAAGTTATCTTGTCGGGAGTGCACCACAGCGGGTCACTATCAAGTCATGTCATTATCAAGGAGGGGAGAAACTTGTATAATTAAATAATAATATATTATATATATATTCTTGAAGCTAAGGAGAAACTCTACAACTTTCATGTTGGGAGTGGAAAGAAATTATGACCATAATTCAGGCAAATAAAATATTTAAACAATCAAAGTGGACCCCATACGGCCCAAAAGTGGAAGAACAAACATACGACCAAGGAGAGTGGGAGGCCACCCATGCGGCCAGCCAAAGCTTATGCGGCCAGGAAATAACGGAAGAGGGCCATGCGACCAGCAAGAAATATTCATGCAACAAAAAAAATAAGGAAAGAGGAACCCGCAATAAGTGCAAGCTTCCACTCAAGCAAAAGAAAAGGACACGTGGCCACTCAAGTACTGGGGCCATATGGCCTAAAAATTACATGAATACAATCCATGTGGGACCCTATTACAATTAATGCTTCATACTAATGAGGCCAGCACACCATGGTGTATGCGGCAAAATATGGCACGTAGCCACTCAAACAATGCATGCGGCCAAGAATTATAAGCATGCAAGTATACTAGCTAAAGCTTGCTAGCTGATGCTAAATATTTAAAGCTTGTGCATGCAAGCTAAAGGCATGCAAAGTTAATACTTAAATGGCCCTGTATTAACATAATGCAAGCAAGCCACGTGGGTTACAATACAAGCATGCATTAATAATATAATACATTAATCTAAATGGCATACGGCAGAGCCTTAGCTCCCATGCGGCCATAAGTTCCATATGCGGCTACAAGGTGACGCATTAATTGCTAAGGCTTATATTAATGTATTAGCTAATGCATGCTTTAATTATTGAAAAGCCATGCATGCGGCCACTAGTACATCAGCATGAAATGCTTAAAGGCCATGCGGCCATGTAAGGAATTTCATGCGGCTAAGTGGAGTTTCCATGCAAGCAAAATAGTAAAATAAAAGCCATGCGGCTATGATAATTCAATGGCCAGCAAGTTGCTTGCTAATGCTAAACTAATTAAGCATGCAACTAAAGTATGCATGCATGCATATGCATTTTCCTACGTAAGCAATACATGCGGCCCATTTTTACTAATGCATGTAACTAAAGCAAACTAATTAGACATGCAACTAAAGTATGCATGCATGCATATGCATTTTCCTACGTAAGCAATGAATGCGGCCCAAAATATTTTGTATGGTTCATATATATAGGTGCTGCATGCAACCTAAAATTTAAAGACCATGTGGCCATCTTATTCTTATGCGGCCAAAAATGTTAAGGCCAGTAAGTACATGTGGCTCAAACCATTTATAAATTCATGCGGCTCACCACTACATTATATGCATGCAATTGCAAGCTGTACGTGGCAATTATTATTAGGCCTTGTCCAAATTAATATGCTGGTTAATAAATGCTATCATGTCAGGAAGCAAATTATGCTGCCATGCCCATACGGCTAAGCAAGATTCCTGCGGCCAAAAATGCAAGCCCGCAACAATTTATGTTGCCAACAGAGAAGGTGCTCATGAAAATACCGTGGCTTCTCTGCACCACCCAACTTCCCACCGGAGACCAAATTTGGACTTCCATCGATCAAATTTGGGTAGAAAGAAATTCTCTACAACATAGAATTATTTGTTTACAAAAATATGCAAGTCTGGTAGATCAAAACCCACAAAAATAAAAATACCACAAAGCTAGATCTACAAGAAATTAGCCATGGAAATAAAAAATGCTAAGTACTAAAGTTGGTTAAAAACACTTGAGGAAGAAAATGGAACAATAAAAATAGAGTTCTTCCATGAAGCAAGTTGCACTTTTCTAAGCTCTCCACTCTCTCAGGTTGGTGGAGAAGTAATGGTGGGGAAAAAGAAAGTTAATGTAGAGAGAGAAATGGGAGTGGGATATTTAATGAAGGTGGTGGTAGGTGGGAGTGGTTTGGTTCACATAAAATCAAGCAAAACCGAACCAAGCCAAACAAACCGAACCGAACCAAGATAAACCAATCAGTGAAATGCCAAAATAAATCAAGCAGGGAGACATGCAATACGGGTCAAAATACGTACACGTATTCTAAATACGTAATACGAAATCTGGACATTACAATATTGCCCCAAAACCTGTGTACAGGCTCCAAAGTCGGCCTTGGCTATGCAAGGTCAATCCATACTGTCAAGGCCAATTGTTGCTAAGCAAGTAACATTGCTACTTCTACTAATTTACTGGGCCAAACCCGAGCCTTTTCCTTACCACTATCATTGCCCATATATTTTGATCCCCTACAACCCGAGCCCTATCTAATATCAGTTAACCGGTATGTATAGATGGGGCTCTACACAGGGACTTGGACATGCTAAGTCCCCTTAGCAAGCTTTACAGCAGTTTTTACTGCTTACAATTATTTTGATGGTCAAAACGGTCAACCGGACAAGCCATCGGACTTGGACATGAACCCGACACATGAACCGAAGACAACCCGATTGTTGATCGGGTTCAAATATTTTAACCCAAATTTGAGCCCGAACCCGAGTATCTTCAACCCTAACCCAACCCATTAATGGGTTTATTCGATTGGGTTCAGCCCGGGTGTGTGTGTGTGTCCGTGTGTGTGTCTGTGTGTGTGTGGGGGGGGGGAGAGGAGAAGGAGGAGGAGGAGGAGGAGGAGGGAGAGGAGTTAGGTTAGGGTTTACCTGAGGAAGAGGAGGAGGAGCTCGGATTGGGGGAGGAGGAGCTCGAGGAGGAGGAGCTGGGGTCGCCGGGGGGGAGGGAGTCGCCGGGGGGAAGGGTTCGCGAGGGGGAAGAGCTCGAAGGAAAATTCTAAAATTTTCGAGTGAGGGGGAAAAAGGGAAAGAGTGTGCCCTAAGTAAAAATGTTAGCGACATCAAGAGTCGACGTCGCTAAACGTCGCAAATATTTTAATATATGGCGACATATTTTAATAATATGTCACGTAATTTATCTCCTGTCGCTGAACGTCGCTATTCAGCGACGTTTTGCGATGTCTATAGAAAGGAGTCACTATTTTCCATATTTAGCGACGTTATTTTATGCCGTCGCTAAATGACGTCGCTAATAGATCATATTTTAGTAGTGATAGCACATGCCTCATCATAGTTAATAGTAATAGAATAAATGCTACATAAAGCAATAGAATACTTCTTTTTTAATTCTAATTCCTCCTTAAGTTTAGCATTTTCTTGAGTATTTTTCTTAATACATTCAAGTGTGTAAACCCCCTAAATTTTTTTAAAATTATTTTTTTATTAACTATTTGACCTAATCAGTAATTTTGGATTTTTGTAGCTATTTTAAATTAATATATTATAACTATTTCTATAGCCTAAAGAATAGAAAAAAATCTCTTATTTTTATAACTTAATAGTCTACCTACGTAGCATGCTTGGTCTCTTGATGGTGGAAAGAGAATCTTTTCTTAGATGTGGTTATTTTTTGTTGTGCACATTTCATAAAACCCCTTCCTTCATGAGAACTTTCCTTTACTTATGCATTAACTCTAATACTTAATTAAGATAACTAAAAATGTTTTAAGTAAAGATATAGTATTAAAGTATGATTGATATACAGGAGAATTATATACAATGTAGTCAACGAAATAGATTAAGTATATAAAAAAAGAATATAATAATAATAAAAAGATTAGTGTCAATGTTTTAAGAGTCCGATCTAGTCGATCAATTCACCTCTTGTAAATCTAAACCTAAATAGAATATGTCCAGTATATATATACATCTCAAGAAGAGGGAAGAGAGCACCCTTCCTCTTCCACGACCGCGGTATCCATCTTTCTTCCGTATCTCTATCCTCCCTATCAGTTATTCTCTTCGCCACGCGAGCAACCATCGTGTGTCGCGTGATCATAAGTCGCCAAACCTTCGTAGACGTGCGACATCGAGATTGGACCAATACCACTTTTTGTCACCTTGTCCACTCCGAGCGGAGCACAGCGAGCATACTCGAACGATGTTGAAACCGTGAGGCAACCCCAGCCATACATCCTACGCGCATCCAAGGAGCCGTCTCGACGCCAGCGTCCTTGCCGATAGGAAGGCCAAAGCCACGAGGGACATTGTGCCATCGATGGAGCCTCACTCCCAAGCCATGTCGGAGCCCAATAGCAGTCGAGCAACTCGACCCGAAGTCAGCGGGCAAGTGGGCACCACCGTGCCGAGAGCATCCCAACGCCACCAGCACTCAGTTGGACCAAAGACCCCCTTCACGCCCCCGCTACACAGCCGAAGAAGAAGCACATGAGCCTCCCGCTCGTTTAACTGTTGGCAGAATTTAGATTTTTGTAAGTCTTCCATCTCTTTATGTTGGTATTTTTGCCTTTGGACTAGAAAAGATAGTCCCACATCGGCTACACCAAATGGTGAGTATCTCAATATAATGCATTGCTTGTGTTGAGGTGTGCACATGAGGTGTAGTGGGACACAAGTTTGTGCCATGTGGAAGTATTTTCCTAGAAGGAAAAAGGATTAAATCCAACAAGGATGCAAGTTAATTTTTGTTGTACAGACTCGGACTCGGACACGGACTCCAGGATGTCTCGTGCATGCACGGGAGTGTTCGGGGGGTAGGCGTGGACTGGCACACTTCTATGCTGATTGTGGAATGATCTAAAATATCAAACTCTATTTTTGAGTATTGGTATTTTAGTCCCACATCGGATAGGAGAAGAGGTGAAGTCTCAACTCCACTCTATAAATAGAGCCCCTTGGCCTCCTTTGAAAGATGCACCAAGAAGAGAGTTGAGGGAGTCTGTTAAGTCCAGGAAGCCTGTTCAAGTCTCAAATATTGACTTACGAGCGTTCCAGAAGTTCTTCGTGAACTTGCTGGTTCCTGGAAGCTGTTCGTGCTCGTGTGGGGCGAATAAAGCTTTGAGCAACGGTGGTTCATTCACCCCAGCATCTCATTCTCGCCTGTCATCGCTGCTGTTGCCTTTTACAGTAACTTCTTTTTAGAAGCTCTACTGCCGATAGTTGCTTGCACAAAGTCTCTTTAGATTTTTTGTGTATTACGTAGAATCTTTTTAGATCCTCGTAATTCAGAATCCTCCAGGATCTCTGTTGCACATCTTCTTTAAGGTGCTGCATTTGAAACGTTGTGTGTACAATTGTTTCAGTTTCAGAATTTTCCATCGAAAATTGTGCCTCGGTACTAACAATCTCAAAGCTTTATTGAGAAGATGGATAATTCTCGTGCTTCGCTCATCGATACCGGTTTTAACAAGTTGGTAAAATTCGATGGCGAACACTTCCAGATATGGAGGCGAAAGGTCACTTTAAATCTTCAACTCGTGAATGTTGATCACGTGCTGTCAGAAGAAAAATCGATCGTTCCAACCACTGGATCTGCTGCGGCTGTGGCCGCTGCTACGACCAAGCAAGCGAAGTGGAAGAGAGAAAATAGTATATGCAAACTACTGATACTCAATTCCATGGAAGACTCTCTGGCAGAGTCCTACTCCAAGAAGACATCTGCCAAAGAGATATGGGACTCCTTGGGAAAGCTCTATGAAAATGACGAGAACCGGTCCAAGATCTTTATGGTAGAAAAATACCACAAGTGGACCTTCGAAGACGAGAAGGCGATGCTGCCCCAAGTGAAGGAGTTTCTGAAGTTACGTCAGAAACTAGAAGACGAGAACATGCCCCTCGTCGACAAGTTTGTCGTTGGAGGGATCGTCGGGAAACTTCCTACAGAATGGAGTAACTTCTATGCAAGGATGCATCGAAAGAAGATGAAAATTAGCTTGGAAGATTTCTTGCAAGAGATCCATGTTGAGGACGAGATGCACTCTCAACAGAAGATGGATAATCTGTCCAAACAACTGGCGAAGGCAAATCTGGTCCAAACCAGAGAGTACCAGGGGAAGCAGGCTGCTTCTCATCGCAAAAAGAAGGACTTCACGAATCTGAAAGTGAAGGGTCTTGCTTTCAAGCAGCAGAAGTCCAAGTCCCATGTGACTTGTTTTAATTGTGGCAAGAAGGGCCACTACAAATCCGAATGCAAGTCCAAGCCCAAAGAACAAGGTGAGCCTAGTAAGGTTTCTATGATTACTAATCTAGTTGCCATGATAGCACAGGTTGTAACTGTGGGGACTGACTTGGACTGGTGGATAGACACTGGTGCGACCTGCCATGTCTGTTCAGACAAAAACTGGTTCGTCTCTTATGAGCCAACTTCAGAGAATGTCATAATGGCAAACCAGGCACAAGCTGAAGTACTGGGAATCGGGACGGTGGAGCTGAAACTCACATCGGGGAACACTCTGACGCTTCAAGGTGTGAAGCATGTTCCAGTAATTGCTAAGAACCTGATCTCTGAAAGTCTGCTCTGCAACGCAGGCTTGAGGATGGACATCAATGCTGGCCAGTTGGTGATGTCCAAGAAGGGTACATTCTTCGGGAAAGCTTTCCAAACTGAAGGAATGTACAAGATTCAGCTTGTTGTAACCCAGCATGATAATACAAATGCAATCACTTTTTCTGATTATTCTCTTGAGTTGTGGCATAATAGGCTAGGACATGTTCATTGTAAAAAGATTAACAGAATGTCTAGTCTATGACTTATCTCCAAGTGTGGGGGTAAGGTAGAGAAATGCGAAGTATGTGCTCAGATGAAGATCATAAGGAAACCCTTTCACAGGGTCCATCGAAGCACAGATCTTCTGGAGTTGGTTCACTCAGATATCTGTGACTTCAAACAATTCTCTACAAAGGCCGGGATGAAGTATTTCATTACTTTCATCGATGACTTCTCAAAGTATGCTTTCGTCTACTTGCTCAAGTCTAAAGACGAAGCATTCGAGAAGTTCAAGGAGTTCAGGGCCGAGGCTGAGCGGTAAACTGGACAACAACTCAAGAGGTTAAGGAGTGATCGAGGCGAGGAGTATCGGTCTCATGAATTCTTATCATTCTGTAAAGAACATGGAATCATCAATGAGACAACGGTTCCGTACTCTCCTCAATACAACGGAGTAGCAGGAAGGAAGAATAGAACGTTGACAGAGATGATGAACTCCATGCTGTTGACTGCGGGTCTTCTAAAGTGTTACTGGGGAGAAGCTGCACTAACGACAACGTTCATTCTGAACAGAATGCCATATGCAACTTCCGACATAACTCCTCATGAACTCTGATTCAAAGTCAGACCTAACTTGAATGTCATTCGAGTGTGGGAATGTCTGGCTTATGTGAAGCTCCCGGATCTGAAGATTCAGAAGCTGAGGACAAGGACTACGAAGGCGATCTTCTTGGGGTATGCCGAGAAGAGTGATGCTCGGAGATTACTTGATATCGAGTCAAACCATATCATCGAATCTCGCGATGCTGAATACTTTGAAGACAAGTTTGCAAAACACAAGAATATTGTTCTCGCGGATCTTCCGGAGAATAATGAGGATACAAAGCAGACATAAGTCTTTAATGAACCAGTAGTCCAAGATGAAGATGTCGTCAAGGAGACACCAGCTGAACCAGAATTCGCTGAGCCGTCAACTAAGCGAACGAGGTGGCCGAAAGACTTCGGAGATGACTTCGTCACCTATCATGTGGAAGCAGATCCGCTTACCTATGATGAGGCGATGAAGACCAGAGATATTGTATTCTTGAAGGAGGCGATAGACAACGAGATTGACTCAATCACCTCCAACAACACATGGGTATTGGTTGACCTGCCAGAAGGAGCAAGACCCATCGAATGCAAATGGATCTTCAAGAAGAAGATGAAAGCAGATGGAACCATTGACAAGTTCAAGGCCAGGCTAGTGGCCAAGGGGTTTGCTCAGAAGCAGGGGATCGACTACTTTGATACTTATGCTCCAGTAGCTTGGATGACAACCATCAGATTGTTAATTGCTCTAGCAGCAATATACAAGCTGGTGATACATCAGATGGATGTGAAAATGGCATTCCTTAATGGCGGGCTGACCGAAGAGATCTACATGCAACAACCAGAAGGTTTTGTCATCAGAGGTCTGGAAGACAAAGTCTGCAAGTTGATGAAGTCTTTGTATGGTTTGAAACAAGCTCCCAAAATATGGCATGAGAAGTTTGATAAGGTGATAAGGTCAAATGGCTACAGGGTCAGTGAAACAGACAAGTGTGTCTATACGTAGTTTGCTGACGGAAGAGGAGTAATCGTATGTCTTTACATGGACGACATGCTAATCCTAGGTACGGATTTAAGCTGCGTCACAGAGACAAAGAAATTCCTCTCGACCAAGTTCAGTATGAAGGAATTGGGGGATGCCGACGTAATCTTGGGGCTCAAGATCATCCGGACAGGCACTGGAATAGCGCTGTCACAATCTCATTTTATTGAGAAGATGCTCACTCGCTACGGGTATCAAGATCTTCCTTTTATTGATACACCGTACCGGAGTGATCAGAAGCTATAGCCAAATTCGAAGGAAAGTGTCAGGCAGTTGGAGTACGCTAGCGTCATCGGAAGCTTGATGTACGCTACTACTGCCACAAGGCCTGACATAGCTTTTGCAGTGGGAATGCTGAGTCGGTTCACTAGCAATCCAGGCGTTGAGTACTGGAAAGCTGTGAAGCGTGTTATGAGATATCTCAAGAAAACTCAGACATATGCACTTTTCTACAGCGGAGATCCGTCAGTAGTGGAAGGCTTCAGTGATGCTAGCTGGTGTTCAGATATGGAGAGCGAGTATTCCACAAGTGGATTCGTATTCGCCATGGACGGAGCTGCTATATCGTGGAAGTCGAAGAAGCAGACTATGTTATCTCGCTCCTCCATGGAATCTGAATTCTTTGCATTGGATGCTGCAGCAGATGAAGCAGAGTGGCTTCGGGAGCTCATGTATGATCTTCCGGTGGTTGGGGCTCAGATATCGGCAATACCGATATACTGTGACAACCAGGCGGCAGCAGCAGTGGCATCAAATGAACTCTTCAACGGGAAGAAGAGAACGGTGCGGTTGAAGCACAGAGCAGTACACGATCTTATCAAGAGAGGTGTTATTGTAGTGATTGATGTTCGGAGTAAGGAGAACCTGGCGGATCCGTTCACCAAGGGCCTCAAGCGCCAGCTAGTCGATGATACAACTTGTAAAATGGGCTTGAAGGCATTCTGATATTGTATTATTGTATTCCTACCATAAAGTTTTATGCTATTAGTTCAAAGATTTATCTACTAGGCATCTAGCTTTTGGTTTAAGGGAGGACCACTAATCGGAAGAATATCAGGAACGGTGGGTACATGTTCTATTGGACACGGAGAGGTTACGGACCTATAACCACTGTTGTCTACTATTGTTTTCTACGGAAAACGGTTTCTGTGGGAAGGTTGGCTTAAATACCTTAATGAGTTCTCAGGCAGAGTGAATGCCTGGAGTGCTTTACAGAAAGCACGGTAGTGCAGTACTACAAGGAGTGTAACTCCATGCTACAGTGGGGTGACTCCACCATGAGGTTCCAAGGTAGGGGTAATGCCTCGGCTTTGCAAGCGAAGTCACAGCGGAGTAGCACCGCAAATAGGCAGGTAGCCTAATGATGTATGATAATCGTAATAAAGAGAAGTAGACAGCACTACAAAGAGGATGATGTCCTCATGTTACAGTGGCATGACACCACGAAGAGGTACCAGGTAGGGTAAAGCCTCGGCTTTGCGAGCCATGTCATAGCGGCGTAACACCGCACGGAAGCGCAAGGCTTCATGCTGGGTAGTTTGGCACTACAAAGAGGCCTGTGACCTCATGCTACAGTAGTATGACACTACGATGAGGTACCCAGGTGGGGTAAAGTCTCGGCTTTAAGCCATGTCATAGCGGCGTAGCATCGCAAAGAAGCGCAATGCTTCATGTCATGACTCTTTATAAGGAACTCACCTATAGTGTATGGACAGAGATATCAGGCCGTCTCTTGAGGGTAAACTTGTAGACGCCCAAAAATTATACACTGAAACCAGGCTGGCACAAGGCCTTCAATGTGCAGCCAGAAGCACAGTTGATGTCATTATGTGAGTAGGAAGAATTGCAGTTATGGTGCAGAATTCAAGGCTTAGTCCATTCTTGTATCATGCTGTTATTTAACCTATGCGGGAAGATTCAAGTCGTAGCAACATCTCTCCTAATACATGATGGACAGTAACTGTGGGGAACGCTCAACCCTTATATTGAGATATGTAGGGGCTTATTGGTATTTTTGCCTTTTGACTAGAAAAGATAGTCCCACATCGGCTACACCAAATGGTGAGTATCTCAATATAATGCATTGCTTGTGTTGAGGTGTGCACATGAGGTGTAGGGGGGCACAAGTTTGTGCCATATGGAAGTATTTTTCTAGAAGGAAAAAGGATTAAATCCTACAAGGATGCAAGTTAATTTTTGTTGTGCGGACTCGGACTCGGACACGGACTCCAGGATGTCTCGTGCATGCACGGGAGTGTTCGGGGGGTAGGCGTGGACTGGCAAACTTCTATGCTGATTGTGGGATGATCTAAAATATCAAACTCTATTTTTGAGTATTGGTATTTTAGTCCCACATCGGATAGGAGAAGAGGTGAAGTCTCAACTCCACTCTATAAATAGAGCCCCTTGGCCTCCTTTGAAAGATGCACCAAGAAGAGAGTTGAGAGAGTCTGTTAAGTCTAGGAAGCCCGTTCAAGTCTCAAATATTGACTTACGAGCGTTCCAGAAGTTCTTCGTGAACTTGCTGGTTCCTGGAAGCTGTTCGTGCTCGTGTGGGGCGAATAAAGCTTTGAGCAACGGTGGTTCATTCACCCCAGCATCTCATTCTCGCCTGTCATCGCTGCTGTTGCCTTTTACAGTAACTTCTTTTTAGAAGCTCTACTGCCGATAGTTGCTTGCACAAAGTCTCTTTAGATTTTTTGTATATTACGTAGAATCTTTTTAGATCCTCGTAATTCAGAATCCTCTAGCATCTCTGTTGCACATCTTCTTTAAGGTGCTGCATTTGAAACGTTGTGTGTACAATTGTTTCAGTTTCAGAATTTTCCATCGAAAATTGTGCCTCGGCACTAACACTTTAGTACTAGGAATTATTAGAGAACACCTCACTGTGTTTACATAGTTATAATGTTTAGCTGCATTGATTTCCTTAAGCCCTTATAGTTATTGGTTTAAAAAAACGACATCAAGAAGAGAAGAATTATCAGGATGAGTTCCATATATGTAGTGGCCAAGTTCCCTCTACTCCAAGCACAAGGGGTTAGTATAATTTAAGACCATAATTTATGTTTCTTTGCCTCCCTTCTCTGACTATTGTCCTTTTGAACTTAGTAGAAAAATAGAATTAGAGAGAGAAATTATATATAGAACATATAGAGCTTCTTCATAAGGAGGAGAGTGGTAGAAGAAATATTGTGCAGTTACTATTCATGTATGGAAGTTGTCTAAAATAATCTATCTTCACTTTGTTTCTCCTCTTATAAACAATTCAAGAATATATATATATATATATATATATATATATATATATATATATATATATATATATATATATATATATATATATATATATATATATATATATAACAGACCAATGTGACTCTTTTTTCCCATTCTTTATAGTCACAAAGCAAGAATTGGCAACTTGCATTTATAACCCTACCTAATTGGTATTTGCAATCATAGCTATTATTAGCATAGACATGATGGACTTAAAAGCTACTAAATAAGTATATACAAATATTATTGATTGATGGTAGCATTGTGCACATGGAATATGTTATTTAGACAACTCTAATTACATACAACAACACCTCCCTATTCATGAAATACTTATAAATAAAATTATAGGTCTAATTGGTATATATATATATATATATATATATATATATATATATATATATATATATATATATATATATATATATATATATATATATATTTTATATATATATATATATATATAGAAAAATTCTTCAATACATTCTATGTAAAAATTTGTATCGACACATCCCAAATCTAAATCATTGGATGTTGATCCAATGGTTCAGATTAAAGCAAAATTTAAAGTAAAGTCAAAGTCAAAGTAAACACCTTTCACAATTTCCAATGCATTTTCAATGCAATTGTTTGGAATGTATTGATACATCTCATGTATTATATATATATATATATATATATATATATATATATATATATATATAAATAATATATATATATATATATATATATATATATATATATATATATATATATATATATATATATATATATTATGCATTTATAGAATCACTATAATACGATTTTATGTATATAAATATGTTTATATGGTTCTTTGAAATAAACTTAGGATTGGACTCAAAATTTATACAAGGACTTCAACAAGGACTAGACTCTTCACAGGCAAGTATACCTTGTCCACTGTACAATATTTTCATGCATTTTTCTATTGTTGTTTCCTTTTCAGTCATACCTGATTACATGCTTCTCTTGATTGCCATTGCTATTTTTCTCACTTTACATGCACGTACATTATTTTCTTTATCATATATATCACTGCTATTCCATGTATAGATCATGATGGTGTCGCTTAGTCCTGTGCCACATTCATTAGTATGTCTTGACCCGTTACTTGTACTTTTTTTGAGTTGACTTGACTGGACACTGTGTATAGTTTATTGTAACGGAGAGGACAGTTACTAGGCATGCGGGCTATATGATAGTATTTTGTTGGCCGATAGTTCGAATGAGCTTCGGTTGTATTGATTATTCTGTTGGTCGTTAGTTTCGTGCTACGGTTGTGATACTTTGTTGGTCGTTAATCTCGGATGAGATACGATTGTGTCACTACAAGAATAAGGGTTTTTCTTGACGGTAATTCCCCGTCAAGAAATGGGTATCTTGACGGTTGCAGATCCGTCAACTAGGTCAGAGTCAAGAAAAGTTCCCCCTTTTTCTTGACGGTCCCTGACAGGGCTTTTCTTGACGATTTTTTGCCGTCATTTTATGTAATTTTCTTGACTATTTTTAGCCGTCAAGATAGCTCTTTTTAGGAACCGTCAACGTAGGCAAAAAGTTTTCTTGACTCCGGCCTAGTTGACGGCTATTTGCCGTCAAGAAAAGCCCTTCTGCAGCAGGATTGAGTTAATTGTTGACGTTTTATAACCGTCAAGAGAAGCTGAAATCAAAATTCTATTTATAATTATATATAATGAATCGAACACACACATAATATCAATAATCTAAAATATTTAATACATAAAATAACTATAAAATCCAATTTTTATATTAACAAACTGTATATTGTTCATACACCACAAACTTTCAATACACGTCCAACCACAAACATCCAACACTTGTCCAACCACAAACATATACAACCAAAGTAATGTAGTTTCCATACATCTTAGATGACGGCAAGGCCATGGCTTTCTTCTTCTTGTTCTCCTTGTACATCCCCCACAGCATCGAGCCTAGCAACAATCAAGATTCCTCCAAGAATACTGCAATATCAAATATTACATTAATAAAAGTACTAAGTCTGAGAAAGGTAAGTTGCTGATAAGTTGACATGCAAATCTACAGAGAGGCATGAAAGTAAATGCCTAGTAGTGGTTAGGGGAAACATACAACACAGTAAACTTCCTTGCTCAAGTGCAATACTGAAAACTATAACAATATCGAATGCATTAAAGTAAACATTTGAGTTCTACATAGAAAGAATAAGTAAACCATATGCACACTATCGAATGCATTAAAGTAAACATTTGAGTTCCACTATATCAACTTTAGAAATGTGAATTTTCCAAATTCCTGTGTAAGCCAAGTAATATGGCAAAAATGACAAAGTCAAAGATTGAAAGCCAGCAACATATGTATCAAAGATTGAAAGCCAAGTAATATGGTAAACATTTGAGTTCCACTATATCAACTTTAGCTCAATTACAAAGTCAAAAAAACCAGCAACATATGTATCAAAGATTGAAAGCCAAGTAATATGGCAAAAATGACCAAATGTCTATTGCCAAAGCAAAATTACGCAACTTTTCTTCCTCATTATATCCCCCAGTGAAACAACCGAACTAAAAAATCGATCTTCAGAAAACAAACCCAAAATTGATACCCAAAAAATGATACAGACATATAGAGGTTGAGCAACATATAGAGGCTGACTCTATTGTAGGAAGAATACAAAGAACTTTATCTGGAATCTTTGCAAGCTCCATACATATAGAACTGTTGGTGCTTTATTTACATGGAGAGAGCTTGCTCTCAACTTGCCTTGTAAAATTTTAGTCCCACATTGGAAAAGCACCATGAGTTATCTCAACATATATACTTGGGTGTGTTGTTGAGAGATGCACAAGGGGTGGTGACCCTAAGGAGGGAACCATGTGGGTAATTTTACTAGGAGGTAAGAATAAGGCTCCAAGGATAAGCATTAATGCTTTTGTCATTCTCTTGGATTAATTCCACTTGGAGCTAAGCCCCAAAGGGGCTTAGCGACTCGGACTCGGACTCGGACTCGGACTCGGGCTTATGGGCTCATGAGGCGTAATGTGGCATTTTGTTGGCGCACTTTGCACTTAGCACGTCAGCAGTCATGCGGTCTTTATGCGGCTCATATGCGGCCATGCGGTCTTATGCGGCATGCGGCTCATATGCGGCCTCATGCGGCTCATGCGGCCATGCGGCCATGCGGCTCATGCGGCCATGCGGTTCATGCGGCCATGCGGTCCATGCGGTCCATGCGGCTCATGCGGCTCATGCGGTCCATGCGGCTCATGCGGCACATGCGGTCCATGCGGCCCAAGCGGTCCATGCGGCAAGGCTGCTGCTGCTGCTGCCGCATGGAGGGCTACGCTGACTGTGCAGATTTCAAATCGGTTATGGAAAGGATGAATCAATGCGATTAATTCAGATCCTATCTTTGTGGGATTTGAATTAATTTCGTTACTATCTTTGTGGGATTTGAATTAATTTAGTTCCTATCCTTGTAGGATTAGAATTAATTCGTTGCTATCTTTTTGTGATTTGATTCAATCTTTCCATAACTGAAGAGGCGGCTAGGGTTTCTACCCTCTCTCTATATATACTCTCTTCTGGCCTCCTTTGTGGCGACGACGAAAAATACAAGTCAGAAAAGGAGAAAGAGAGAGAGCTGCTGCCGCCATTGCAAGTCCATCCGAGGTGTCAGAACAGAGGTGACATCGAGCGTTCCACAAGTTATTCAACTTGCTGGTTCCTGGAATCAAATCGTGTGGGGCGAATCTTGCTTTGAGCAACGGTGTTTTGACACCCCAGCATTGTTCTTCTTCTCATCTCTCTCTTGTTTTATTGTAACTCGTTCTGTCCCAATTGCAACACGTTTGCAAGGAAGAACGAGAGATCCTCTCTTCTCTTTTTCCCTCCTTCAGATTGTTATTTGGCTATTTGATTTATTGTACCATCGTAGATCTTGAGTTTGCTCTCTGCAAAGTTTTGTGGGACATCTCAGATCTCGATTGCATCTGTTTTTCCATCTTTGATCAAGCCCCGGGACTAACAATCTCAAACAAGATCCGTATAGATGGAAAACATTAATGCTTCGCTCCTCCATTCGGACTTCTGCAAGTTGGAAAAGTTCGATGGAGAGCACTATCAAGTCTGGAAGAGAAAGGTGTACCTAACTCTTCAACTGAAAGACGTTGATCATGTTCTGTTGGAGGAAGAACCCTCTGTTCTAGACACTGGATCTACTGCCGCAATCAACACGGCTACCAAACTCCAGGCCAAATGGAGAAGGGAAAATAGCATCTGCAGGCTTCTCATCCTGAATGCTATGGAGGATTCCCTGGCAGAATCCTACTCGAAGAAGGAACTTGCCAGAGACATATGGGAGTCTGTGGAAAATCTGTATGAAGAAGACAAGAATAGGAGCAAAATGTTTGTGGTTGAAAAATATCACAAATTGCTCTTTGAGGACGAAAAGTCCATGTTACCACAGGTGAAAGAATTTCTGAAGCTGCGTCAGAAACTGGAAGACGAAGAGATGCCCCTTCCCGACAAGTTTGTCGTCGGAGGGATCGTCTCAATATTTCCTGCTGGATGGAGTACCTTCTATGCAAGGATGCACAGAAAGAAGCTGGACATTAGCTTGGGAGATCTACTTCAAGAGATCCATGTTGAGGACGAGATGCGTTCTCAACAGAAGATGGACACTCTGTCCAAACAGTTGGCTAAAGCCAATCTGGTGCAGACGAGGGATCCCAAGGGGAAGCAGGCGACTTCTCATCCCAAGAAGAAGGACTTCACTAATCTGAAAGTGAAGGGTCCTTCTTTCAAGCAACAGAAGACTAAGTCCCACGTGACTTGTTACAATTGTGGCAAGAAAGGCCACTACAAGAGTGAATGCAGATCTAAGCCTAAACAATCAGAGAAAGGTGAGCCTAATAAGGTTTCATTGGTTTCTAACATTGTTGCTATGATCGGACATGTCACAACTGTGGGGGTTGACTCTGACTGGTGGATAGACACTGGTGCGACTTGCCATGTCTGTTCTGACAAGGAATGGTTCGTCACGTACCAGCCGATATCTGAGAAGGTTGTCATGGCGAACCAGGCCCAAGCTGAAGTTCTGGGGATTGGGACTGTGGAGCTGAAACTCACTTCAGGGAACACTCTGACGCTTCAAGGTGTGAAGCATGTTCCTGCGATTGCCAAGAACCTGATCTCTAGGAGCCTGCTCTGCAACGCAGGCTTAAGGATGGACATCAACGCTGGTCAGATGGTTATGTCCAAGAAGGAAACATACTTCGGGAAGGCTTATCAAACCGAAGGAATGTTTAAAATTCAGCTTGTCAACCAGTTTGATGACATTAATGCAGTTGCATTTTCGGATTATTCTCTAGAGTTGTGGCATAATAGACTAGGACATGTTCATTGTAAAAGAATCAACAAAATGTCTAGTCTAGGACTTATCTCCAAATGTGGGGGTAAGGTGGAGAAGTGTGAAGTGTGTGCTCAGACGAAGATCACAAGGAAACCCTTTTATCGGGTCAATCGAAGCACAGATCTTCTGGAGTTGGTGCACTCCGATATCTGTGACTTCAAATATTTCTCCACGAAGGTCGGGATGAAGTATTTCATAACCTTTATCGACGACTTCTCAAAATACGCTTTCGTCTACTTGCTCAAGTCCAAAGACGAAGCTTTCGAGAAGTTCAGAGAGTTCAGGGCCGAAGCTGAATGACAGACTGGACAACAACTCAAGAGGTTGAGAAGTGATCGAGGTGGGGAGTACAAGTCTCATGAATTCGCATCGTTCTGCAAAGAACATGGAATCATATGCGAGACTACTGCTCCATATTCTCCTCAATCCAACGGAGTAGCAGAGAGGAAGAACCGGACATTAACAGAAATGATGAATTCCATGCTGCTCACTGCAGGTCTTCCAAAATGCTACTGGGGAGAAGCTGCATTAAAGGCCACTTTCATTCTGAATAGAGTGCCATATGCAACTTCGGACGTAACTCCTCATGAACTCTGGTTCAAAGTCAGACCAAACTTGAATGTCATTCGAGTGTGGGGGTGTCTGGCGTATGTGAAGCTTCCAGATCTGAAGATTCAGAAGCTGGAGACAAGGACTACGAAGGCGATCTTCTTGGGGTATGCCGAGAAGAGTGATGCTCGGAGATTTCTTGATATTGAATCAAATCATATCATCGAATCTCGCAATGCTGAATTTTTTGAAGAAAAGTTTGCAAAAGATAAAAACATTGTTCTTTCGGACATTCCGGAAAATGATGTAGGTGCAAATGAGACTGAAATCTCATATGAGCCAGTAGTCCAAGAAGAAGCTGTTGTTGATGAAACAACTCTTGTTCCAGAACTCGCAGAGCCGTCAGCTAAGCGAGCGAGGAGACCGAAAGATTTTGGAGATGACTTTGTCACCTATCATGTGGAAGCAGATCCGCTTACCTATGATGAGGCGATGAAGACCAGAGATGCTATCTTCTGGAAGGAGGCAGTGAATGACGAGTTTGACTCTATCACCTCCAATAACACATGGGTGTTGGTAGATCTACCTGAAGGAGAAAAGCCCATCGGAAGTAAATAGATCTTCAAGAAGAAGATGAAGGCAGATGGAACTATTGACAAGTTCAAGGCCAGGCTGGTCGCCAAGGGATTTTCTCAGAAATAGGGGATAGACTACTTCGACACGTACGCTCCAGTAGCTCGGATGACCACCATCAGGATGTTAATCGCTCTAGCAGCTATACATAAGTTGGTGTTACATCAGATGGATGTAAAGACAGCATTCCTGAATGGGGAGCTGACCGAAGAGATTTACATGCAACAGCCAGATGGATTTATCGTCAAAGGTCTTGAAGACAAAGTCTGCAAGTTGGTGAAATCATTATATGGTTTGAAGTAAGCTCCCAAGATGTGGCATGAGAAGTTTGACAAAGTTATTAGGTCAAACGGCTACAGAGTCAGCGAGACGGACAAATGTGTTTACACAAAGTTCGCTGATGGAAGAGGAGTCATCGTTTGTCTGTACGTGGACGACATGCTAATCCTAGGTACGGATATAGGCTGTGTCACAGAGACAAAGAAGTTCCTCTCAACCAAGTTCAGTATGAAGGACTTGGGGGATGCAGATGTCATCTTGGGCATAAAGATCATTCGAACAGACACTGGAGTAGCGCTGTCACAATCTCACTATATTGAGAAGATGCTCACACGCTATGGGTATAAGGATCTTCCAGGGATCGATACGCCATACAGGTGTGATCAGAAGCTGAAGCCAAACTCGAGGGAAAGCGTCAGGCAGCTGGAGTATTCTAGCGTTATCGGAAGTTTGATGTACGCAACTACTGCCACAAGGCCTGACATAGCTTTCGCCGTGGGAATGCTGAGTCGGTTCACAAGCAACCCAGGGGTTGAGCACTGGAAAGCTGTGAAGCGAGTAATGAGATATCTCAAGAAGACTCAGACATATACACTGTACTACAACGGGTATCCGACAGTAGTAGAAGGTTTTAGTGATGCTAGCTGGTGTTCAGAGGTGGAAAGCGAGAGATCCACAGGTGGATATGTCTTTTCCTTGGGTGGAGCTGCTATAACATGGAAGTCGAAGAAGCAGACTAGACTCTCTCGTTCCTCCATGGAATCTGAATTCTATGCACTTGAAACTGCAGCAGATGAAGCAGAATGGCTTCGGGAGCTCATGTATGATCTTCCAGTGGTTGGGACTCAGATACCAGCGATTCCGATATACTGTGACAACCAGGCGACTGCGGCGGTAGCATCAAATGATCTCTTCAATGGGAAGAAGAGGACTGTGCGGTTGAAGCACAGGGCAGTACACGATCTTATCAAAAGAGGTGTAATTGCAGTGGTTGATGTTCGGAGTCAGGAGAACCTGGCAGATCCGTTCACAAAGGGCCTCAAGCGCCAGTTGGTCGATGACACAGCTTGTAAAATGGGCTTGAAGGCATTCTGATAGTGTCTTTGTAATCCTACCATAAAGTTTTATGCTATTAGTTCAAAGAAAAATCTACTAGGCATCTAACTTTTGGTTCAAAGGAGGATCACTGACTGGAAAACTATCAGGTAACAGTGGGTACTTGTTCTCTGGAACATGGAAGGGATACGGACCCATAACCACTGTTGTCTACTATGTATTTTTCTGCGGAAAAATAGATCCTGTGGAAGGTTGGCTTAAACGCCTTAATGAGTTCTCAGGCAAAGTGAATGTCTGGTGTGCTTTACAGGAAGCACGGTTGAGCAGCACTACAAGGAGTGAATCTCCATGCTACAGTGGGGTGACTCCACCATGAGGTTCCCAGGTAGGGGTAATGCCTCGGCTTTGCAAGCCAAGTCACAGCGGCGTAGCACCGCAAATAGGCAGGTAGCCTAATGCTGTATGACGTAATTAAAGAGTTGTAGACAGCACTACAAAGGGGAGGATGGCCCCATGTTACAGTGACACGACACCACGATGAGGTACCCAGGTAGGGGTAAAGCCTCGGCATTGCAAGCCATGTCGTTGCGGCGTAACACCGCAAGGAAGCCTTAGGCTTCATGCTGGATAGTTTGGCACTACAAAGAGGCTTGTGACCTCATGCTACAGTAGTATGACACTACGATGAGGTTCCCAGGTAGGGGTAATGCCTCGGCTTCAGGCCATGTCATAGCGGCGTAGCACCGCAAGGAAGCGCAAGGCTTCATGCCATATCTCTTTAATAAAGAACTCACCTATAGTGTATGAAAAGAGATATCAGGTCGTCTCTTGAGGGAAAACTTGTAGACGCCCAAAATTATACACTGAAACCAGGCTGGCACAGGGCCTTTAATGTGCAGCCAGAAGCACACGTAACTACACTTTCTGAGTGGAAAGAATTACAATTGTGGTGCAGAATTCAAGGCGTAGTCCATTCTTGTATCATATTGTTATTTAACCCATGCGGGAAGATTCAAGTCGTCAGCGACATCTATCCTAATGCAAAATGGACAGTTACTGTGGGGAACGCTCAACCCTGGACACATATATATGTTGTGATATGTGGGGGATTGTTGGTGCTTTATTTATATGGAGAGAGCTTGCTCTCAACATGCCTTGTAAAATTTTAGTCCCACATTGGAAAAGCACCATGAGTTATCTCAACATATATACTTGGGTGTGTTGTTGAGAGATGCACATGGGGTGGTGACCCTAAGGAGGGAACCATGTGGGTGATTTTACTAGGAGGTAAGAATAAGGCTCCAAGGATTAAGCATTAATGCTTTTGTCATTCTCTTGGATTAATTCCACTTGGAGCTAAGCCCCAAAGGGGCTTAGCGACTCGGACTCGGACTCGGGCTCGGGCTCATGAGGCATAATGTGGCGTAATGTGGCATTTTGTTGGTGCTTTATTTACATGGAGAGAGCTTGCTCTCAACATGCCTTGTAAAATTTTAGTCCCACATTGGAAAAGCACCATGAGTTATCTCAACATATATACTTGGGTGTGTTGTTGAGAGATGCACATGGGGTGGTGACCCTAAGGAGGGAACCATGTGGGTGATTTTACTAGGAGGTAAGAATAAGGCTCCAAGGATTAAGCATTAATGCTTTTGTCATTCTCTTGGATTAATTCCACTTGGAGCTAAGCCCCAAAGGGGCTTAGCGACTCGGACTCGGACTCGGACTCGGACTCGGACTCGGACTAGGGCTCATGGGCTCATGAGGCATAATGTGGCATTTTGTTGGCACACTTTGCACTTAGCATGTCAGCAGTCATACGGTCTTTATGCGGCTCATATGCGGCCATGCGGTCTTATGCGGCATGCGGCTCATATGCGGCCTCATGCGGCTCATGCGGCCATGCGGCTCATGCGGCCATGCGGTTCATGCAGCCATGCGGCTCATGCGGTCCATGCGGTCCATGCGGCTCATGCGGCTCATGCGGTCCATGCGGCTCATGCGGCACATGCGGTCCATGCGGCCCAAGCGGTCCATGCGGCAAGGCTGCTGCTGCTGCTGCCGCATGGAGGGCTACGCTGACTGTGCAGATTTCAAATCGGTTATGGAAAGGGTAAATCAATGCGATTAATTCAGATCCTATCTTTGTGGGATTTGAATTAATTTCGTTACTATCTTTGTGGGATTTGAATTAATTCAGTTCCTATCCTTGTGGGATTAGAATTAATTCGTTGCTATCTTTTTGTGATTTGATTCAATCTTTCCATAACTGAAGAGGCGGCTAGGGTTTTCACCCTCTCTCTATATATACTCTCTTCTGGCCTCCTTTGTGGCGACGACGAAAAATATAAGTCAGAAAAGGAGAAAGAGAGAGAGAGCTGCTGCCGCCATTGCAAGTCCATCCGAGGAGTCAGAACAGAGGTGACATCGAGCGTTCCACAAGTTATTCAACTTGCTGGTTCCTGGAAGCAGATCGTGTGGGGCAAATCTTGCTTTGAGCAACGGTGTTTTGACACCCCAGCATTGTTCTTCTTCTCATCTCTCTCTTGTTTTATTGTAACTCGTTCTGTCCCAATTGTAACACGTTTGCAAGGAAGAACGAGAGATCCTCTCTTCTCTTTTTCCCTCCTTCAGATTGTTATTTGGCTATTTGATTTATTGTACCATCGTAGATCTTGAGTTTGCTCTCTGTAAAGTTTTGTGGGACATCTCAGATCTCGATTGCATCTGTTTTTCCATCTTTGATCAAGCCCCGGGATTAACAATCTCAAAGCAAGATCCGTATAGATGGAAAACATTAATGCTTCGCTCCTCCAATCGGACTTCTGCAAGTTGGAAAAGTTCGATGGAGAGCACTATCAAGTCTGGAAGAGAAAGGTGTACCTAACTCTTCAACTGAAAGACGTTGATCATGTTCTGTTGGAGGAAGAACCCTCTGTTCCAGACACTGGATCTACTGCCGCAATCAACACGGCTACCAAACTCCAGGCCAAATGGAGAAGAGAAAATAGCATCTGCAGGCTTCTCATCCTGAATGCTATGGAGGATTCCCTGGCAGAATCCTACTCGAAGAAGGAACTTGCCAGAGACATATGGGAGTCTGTGGAAAATCTGTATGAAGAAGACAAGAATAGGAGCAAAATGTTTGTGGTTGAAAAATATCACAAATTGCTCTTTGAGGACGAAAAGTCCATGTTACCACAGGTGAAAGAATTTCTAAAGCTGCGTCAGAAACTGGAAGACGAAGAGATGCCCCTTCCCGACAAGTTTGTCGTCGGAGGGATCGTCTCAAAACTTCCTGTTGGATGGAGTACCTTCTATGCAAGGATGCACAGAAAGAAGCTAGACATTAGCTTGGAAGATCTACTTCAAGAGATCCATGTTGAGGACGAGATGCGTTCTCAACAGAAGATGGATACTCTGTCCAAACAGTTGGCTAAAGCCAATCTGGTACAGACGAGGGATCCCAAGGGGAAACAGGCGACTTCTCATCCCAAGAAGAAGGACTTCACTAATCTGAAAGTGAAGGGTCCTTCTTTCAAGCAACAGAAGACTAAGTCCCACGTGACTTGTTATAATTGTGGCAAGAAAGGCCACTACAAGAGTGAATGCAGATCTAAGCCTAAACAATCAGAGAAAGGTGAGCCTAATAAGGTTTCATTGGTTTCTAACGTTGTTCCTATGATCGGACATGTCACAACTGTGGGGGTTGACTCTGACTGGTGGATAGACACTGGTGCGACTTGCCATGTCTGTTCAGGCAAGGAATGGTTCGTCACGTACCAGCCGATATCTGAGAAGGTTGTCATGGCGAACCAGGCCCAAGCTGAAGTTCTGGGGATCGGGACCGTGGAACTGAGACTCACTTCTGGGAACACTCTGACGCTTCAAGGTGTGAAGCATGTTCCGACGATTGCCAAGAACCTGATCTCTGGGAGCCTGCTCTGCAACGTAGGCTTGAGGATGGACATCAATGTTGGTCAGATGGTGATGTCCAAGAAAGGAACATACTTCGGAAAGGCTTATCAAACCGAAGGCATGTTTAAAATTCAGCTTGTTAACCAGTTTGAAGACATTAATGCAGTTGCATTTTCTGATTATTCTCTTGAGTTGTGGCATAATAGACTAGGACATGTTCATAGTAAAAGAATCAACAAAATGTCTAGTCTAGGACTTATCTCCAAATGTGGGGGTAAGGTGGAGAAGTGTGAAGTATGTGCTCAGACGAAGATCACAAGGAAACCCTTTCATCGGGTCAATCGAAGCACAGATCTTCTGGAGTTGGTGCACTCCGATATCTGTGACTTCAAACATTTCTCCACGAAGGTCGGGATGAAGTATTTCATAACCTTCATCGACGACTTCTCAAAATACGCGTTCGTCTACTTGCTCAAGTCCAAAGACGAAGCTTTCGAGAAGTTCAGAGAGTTCAGGGCCGAGGCTGAACGGCAGACTAGACAACAACTCAAGAGGCTGAGAAGTGATCGAGGTAGGGAGTACAGGTCTCATGAATTCGCATCGTTCTGCAAAGAACATGGAATCATATGCGAGACTACTGCTCCATATTCTCCTCAATCCAACGGAGTAGCAGAGAGGAAGAACCGGACATTAACAGAAATGATGAATTCCATGCTGCTCACTGCAGGTCTTCCAAAATGCTACTGGGGAGAAGCTGCATTAACGGCCACTTTCATTCTGAATAGAGTGCCATATGCAACTTCGGACGTAACTCCTCATGAACTCTGGTTCAAAGTCAGACCCAACTTGAGTGTCATTCGAGTGTGGGGGTGTCTGGCGTATGTGAAGCTTCCAGATCTGAAGATTCAGAAGCTGGGGACAAGGACTACGAAGGCGATCTTCTTGGGGTATGGCGAGAAGAGTGATGCTCGGAGATTTCTTGATATTGAATCAAATCATATCATCGAATCTCGCGATGCTGAATTTTTTGAAGAAAAGTTTGCAAAAGATAAAAATATTGTTCTTTCGGACATTCCGGAAAATGATGTAGGTGCAAATGTGACTGAAATCTCATATGAGCCAGTAGTCCAAGAAGAAGCTGTTTTTGATGAAACAACTCTTGTACCAGAACTCGCAGAGCCGTCAGCTAAGCGAGCGAGGAGACTGAAAGACTTCGGAGATGACTTCGTCACCTATCATGTAGAAGCAGATCCGCTTACCTATGATGAGGCGATGAAGACCAGAGATGCTATCTTCTGGAAGGAGGCAGTGAATGACGAGTTTGACTCTATCACCTCCAATAACACATGGGTGTTGGTAGATCTACCTGAAGGAGAAAAGCCTATTGGATGTAAAAAAAAATCTTCAAGAAGAAGATGAAGGCAGATGGAACTATTGACAAGTTCAAGGCCAGACTGGTCGCCAAGGAATTTTCTCAGAAACAGGGGATAGACTACTTCGACACGTACGCTCCAGTAGCTCGGATGACCACCATCAGGATGTTAATCGCTCTAGCAGCTATACATAAGTTGGTGATACATCAGATGGATGTAAAGACAGCGTTCCTGAATGGGGAGCTGACCGAAGAGATTTACATGCAACAGCCAGATGGATTTGTCGTCAAAGGTCTTGAAGACAAAGTCTGCAAGTTGGTGAAATCATTATATGGTTTGAAGCAAGCTCCCAAGATGTGGCATGAGAAGTTTGACAAAGTTATTAGGTCAAACGGCTACAGAGTCAGCGAGACGGACAAATGTGTTTATACAAAGTTCGCTGATGGAAGAGGAGTCATCGTTTGTCTGTACGTGGACGACATGCTAATCCTAAGTACGGATATAGGCTGTGTCACAGAGACAAAGAAGTTCCTCTCAACCAAGTTCAGTATGAAGGACTTGGGGGATGCAGATGTCATCTTGGGCATAAAGATCATCCGGACAGACACTGGAGTAGCGCTGTCACAATCTCGCTATATTGAGAAGATGCTCACACGCTATGGGTATAAGGATCTTCCAGGGATCGATACGCCATACAGGTGTGATCAGAAGCTGAAGCCAAACTCGAGGGAAAGCGTCAGGCAGCTGGAGTATTCTAGCGTTATCGGAAGTTTGATGTACGCAACCACTGCCACAAGGCCTGATATAGCTTTCGCCGTGGGAATGCTGAGTCGGTTCACAAGCAACCCAGGGATTGAGCACTGGAAAGCTGTGAAGCGGGTGATGAGATATCTCAAGAAGACTCAGACATATGCACTGCACTACAACGGGTATCCGACAGTAGTGGAAGGCTTCAGTGATGCTAGCTGGTGTTCAGAGGTGGAAAGCGAGAGATCCACAGGTGGATATGTCTTTTCCTTGGGTGGAGCTGCTATATCGTGGAAGTCGAAGAAGCAGACTATACTCTCTCGTTCCTCCATGGAATCTGAATTCTATGCACTTGAAACTGCAGCAGATGAAGCAGAATGGCTTCGGGAGCTCATGTATGATCTTCCAGTGGTTGGGGCTCAGATACCGGCGATTCTGATATACTGTGACAACCAGGCGACTGCGGCGGTAGCATCAAATGATCTCTTCAACGGGAAGAAGAGGACTGTGCGGTTGAAGCACAGGGCAGTACACGATCTTATCAAAAGAGGTATAATTACAGTGGTTGATGTTCGGAGTCAGGAGAACCTGGCAGATCCGTTCACAAAGGGCCTCAAGCGCCAGTTGGTCGATGACACAGCTTGTAAAATGGGCTTGAAGGCATTCTGATAGTGTGTCTTTGTAATCCTACCATAAAGTTTTATGCTATTAGTTCAAAGAGAAATCTACTAGGCATCTAACTTTTGGTTCAAAGGAGGATCACTGACTGGGAAACTATCAGGTAACAGTGGGTACTTGTTCTCTGGAACATGGAAGGGATACGGACCCATAACCACTGTTGTCTACTATGTATTTTTCTGCGAAAAATAGATCCTGTGGAAGGTTGGCTTAAACGCCTTAATGAGTTCTCAGGCAGAGTGAATGTCTGGTGTGCTTTACAGGAAGTACGGTAGAGCAGCACTACAAGGAGTGAAACTCCATGCTACAGTGGGATGACTCCACCATGAGGTTCCCAGGTAGGGGTAATGCCTCGGCTTTGCAAGCCAAGTCATAGCGGCGTAGCACCGCAAATAGGCAGGTAGCCTAATGCTGTATGACGTAATTAAAGAGTTGTAGACAGCACTACAAAGGGGAGGATGGCCCCATGTTACAGTGGCACGACACCACGATGAGGTACCCAGGTAGGGGTAAAGCCTCGGCATCGTAAGCCATGTCGATGCGGCGTAACACCGCAAGGAAGCCTTAGGCTTCATGCTGGGTAGTTTGGCACTACAAAGAGGCTTGTGACCTCATGCCACAGTAGTATGACACTACGATGAGGTTCCCAGGTAGGGGTAATGCCTCGGCTTCAGGCCATGTCATAGCGGCGTAGCACCGCAAGGAAGCGCAAGGCTTCATGCCATATCTCTTTAATAAAGAACTCACCTATAGTGTATGAAAAGAGATATCAGGCCGTCTCTTGAGGGTAAACTTGTAGACGCCCAAAATTATACACTAAAACCAGGCTGGCACAGGGCCTTTAATGTGCAGCCAGAAGCACACGTAACTACACTTTGTGAGTGGGAAGAATTACAATTGTGGTGCAGAATTCAAGACGTAGTCCATTCTTGTATCACATTGTTATTTAACCCATGCGGGAAGTTTCAAGTCGTCAGCGACATCTATCCTAATGCAAAATAGACAGTTACTGTGGGAAACGCTCAACCCTGGACACATATATATGTTGTGATATGTGGAGGATTATTGGTGCTTTATTTACATGGAGAGAGCTTGCTCTCAACATGCCTTGTAAAATTTTAGTCCCACAATGGAAAAGCACCATGAGTTATCTCAACATATATACTTGGGTGTGTTGTTGAGAGATGCACATGGGGTGGTGACCCTAAGGAGGGAACCATATGGGTGATTTTACTAGGAGGTAAGAATAAGGCTCCAAGGATTAAGCATTAATGCTTTTGTCATTCTCTTGGATTAATTCCACTTGGAGCTAAGCCCCAAAGGGGCTTAGCGACTCGGACTCGAACTCGGACTCGGACTCGGACTCGGGCTCATGGGCTCATGAGGCGTAATGTGGCGTTTTGTTGGCGCACGTTGCACTTAGCACGTCAGCAGTCATGCGGTCTTTATGCGGCTCATATGCGGCCATACGGTCTTATGCGGCATGCGGCTCATATGCGGCCTCATGCGGCTCATGCGACCATGCGGCCATGCGGCTCATGCGGCCATGCGGTTCATGCGGCCATGCGGCTCATACGGTCCATGCGGTCCATGCGGCTCATGCGGCTCATGCGGTCCATGCGGCTCATGCGGCACATGCCGTCCATGCGGCCCAAGCGGTCCATGCGGCAAGGCTGCTGCTGCTGTTGTCGCATGGAGGGCTACGCTGACTGTGCAGATTTCAAATCGGTTATGGAAAGGGTGAATCAATGCGATTAATTCAGATCCTATCTTTGTGGGATTTGAATTAATTTCGTTACTATCTTTGTGGGATTTGAATTAATTCAGTTCCTATCCTTGTGGGATTAGAATTAATTCGTTGCTATCTTTTTGTGATTTGATTCAATCTTTCCATAACTGAAGAGGCGGCTAGGGTTTCCACCCTCTCTCTATATATACTCTCTTCTGGCCTCCTTTGTGGCGACGACGAAAAATACAAGTCAGAAAAGGAGAAAGAGAGAGAGAGCTGCTGCCGCCATTGCAAGTCCATCCGAGGAGTCAGAACAGAGGTGACATCGAGCGTTCCACAAGTTATTCAACTTGCTGGTTCCTGGAAGCAGATCGTGTGGGGCGAATCTTGCTTTGAGCAACGGTGTTTTGACACCCCAGCATTGTTCTTCTTCTCATCTCTCTCTTGTTTTATTGTAACTCGTTCTGTCCCAATTGCAACACGTTTGCAAGGAAGAACGAGAGATCCTCTCTTCTCTTTTTCCCTCCTTCAGATTGTTATTTGGCTATTTGATTTATTGTACCATTGTATTTTCCAGAAATATAATATGACTTTATTTCTGTAAGTCCACTTATTATTCCTTTATCTCAAGTAATAACTAGTGCCCCTTTGCAGCTCAAAGCAGTAAATATTTGCATTTAGACATAAATATACATGTCAAACACAAAGCTTATGGGCTTTAAAATCTGCAAACAAAAAGATATCAAAGAAAATGTAAAAAAAATCCTTTCTACTTTTCTAAGTGATGGGATCACCCTATTCCACCTTTCTAAACTAAAAGAAAATCAATTACTTACCTTACAGGGGACTCAATAATATTTACACTAAGGGGATGTTTGGATATTTAAATTTAATTTACTTAGGTACATGGGTGTTATATGTCTTTCTTAAGAAGAGAGAGAGAGAGAGAGAGAGAGAGAGAGAGAGAGAGAGAGAGAGATTCTGTTTTCATAAGATGGCCCAATGTGAAATGAAGTAAAGTCATATTTATTAGGTTTGGCCTATTAAATTTTTTATTTTCATTATGGGGTTATTCCACTTAAGTTTCTGCAGTGAAAATAACTCCAAAAGCTACTTCTTGACATATCAAAGTAATGGCAAGTATGTAGCTTTAATCTGGCGATACTTATTAGTCAACAGGCTCTAACTAGGATTTTACTGATGAATTGGCTTATCTTCAGGAAGATATATAATACATTCTAGACACTAAAGGATTATGTCAGGTACGAAGTTATCATTTGGACTTGATTTGAAAAGATAACCAAATGAAGCAGTTTTTCAATAAAGATATAACATTTCAACTACATATGTATATTTGAATATGTCCAATTAACCAATTGAGCTTTCAGGTATCCTTTAAAACTAAACTATTGGTGTGTCCAACTAACCAATTGAGCTTTCAGGTATCCAATTAACCAATTGAGCTTTCAGTGTAAAGTCAAATTCAAAACTAAACTATTGGTTTTCTAGCTGATAACAACTTGTCAAACAAGCGATAAAGAGATGATGCACTACATAAATCAAGTTAATATTCCAGTTCGTGCATGCATAATAAGGATATTACAGTATGAGTAAATGTAAAGCATCCAAGTTAATATTCCAGTTCAATGCTTGTCAAACGAAAGGCTGCATATACATAATTTATTACTCTCAAGTAAACCAATGCTACAATTAATGGTGTGAACCAACATTTGATGGCTGTTGTTGATTCCTAATATTGGGTTCCTAATTACTAGCTGGGTACAGAGCAGGGATTTCCATTTAAAAGTGAGGAAGAGGGTGTTAACAAACTAGCAGCTAAGAAAAGTTTTCTACTCCAACTAGCCATTCACTCACCCACACATATACTTATTTGATCCATATGACACGACAAGTTCCTCTCCCTTGAACACACACAAATCAAACTATTATCTACTCCTCTCTTCTACACACCTACGTTGCTACCCCCTGTTCATACGCAAAACCAGCATGCCCATCATCAGGTCGCTAGGGGAGCATACACCCTCACAATGGATGCCTAGCAGCTCATCTATTCCATATGTTAAAGAACCACGCAACAAACTCCTAAACTAAAATTTATAGGCCTTCGTCCACACACAGCCACTAAATTCTCAGGTGCCTTATCAATACATCGATCTAGAAACTTGCAATGGAGAATAAAGTTGCAACATACTCCTAAACAAAAGGCTGCATAAACATAATTTAGTAAGTTCACTCTACCCAAGAAACAACAAAAAAAGACAAGATCTGTGAATGATTATACCAACCTAGATTGACTAATATCAGTTAAACTTCACTAGTACAAGCAAACAAATAAAGTTGGAATTCCATGAATTAAAAAATGACACACGGAAAGGAACTAGTATTGCAATAAATAGCATTAATAGATATTGTTGGTTAAAAAAATTGTGGTCGACTGTTTGTTAATGTTCTTTATTTTCAAGCATGCCTTGGTAAGCACATTTTCCTTGTAACATCAGAAAAAACATATCCTTCTTTACAATCTTAATAAAGTTAAGTAGAAATTATTCTTAGTTTTACTTTGGACGTAATTGCAAAGAAGACAAAAAGCTCAAGATATATCACAGCCTCTTATTACCAAAAGAGGTGGATTAGCAACAACAGGGTTTAACTAGCCAATATTTGATATTTTCTTTCAGAGTTTAGATTTCATCATGTCGATCTTCTTGTTTTTCAAGAGTTGTCTCCTTGAATTCGGTCTTTATTTCATTTATGACTAGTTATATTCAGACCTTTGTGTTTTTTTTGTTTCATTAATTACCATTAATGAAGGGGCTCCCAACGTTTACTCAAAAGAGAGAAGGGGATGCACTTCATACATGAACCCTTTGGATAGTGTAGCTATGTAATAGTGAATTAACCTTCATTCATATAGGGCTCAAATGCAATCTCCTAGACTTGCTTAGAAAAACTAATTCCTAGGAATTTGATTTATATATTCTTTTTCTGGCAACTAAGTTCCACCTATTGTTATTTCCATGCATGTTGATGTGCTAACATCATCAATTAACAAGCCTAAGTGTGTCACATAGCAATAGTTCTTCAGCTATATATATATATATATATATATATATATATATATATATATATATATATATATATATATATATATATAAATAAAAATAAAAATAATATATATATATATATATATATATATTTATGTATATATATATATATATATATTTTTATTTTTATTTATATATATATATATATATATATATATATATATATATATATATATAGCTTTCAAAAAAGTATAAGCTCATCGACGGATGTAGCGCAAACTTCTTAGCTATACGAGAACTATCGTAGGAATATCAATATGTAGCTATACGAGAACGTACGTGACTTGCTTTCTTTAGTTCGGTTGGAAAAGAAAAGGAATCGGATAACTGCTGAAAGCATCTAAGTAGTAAGCCCACCCCAAGATGAGTGCTCTCCTATTTCGACTTCTCAGAGCCTCCGGTAGCACAGCCGAGACAGCGATGGGTTCTCTGCCCCTGCGGGGATGGAGCGACAGAAGTATTGAGAATCCAAGATAAGGTCACGGCGAGATGAGCCGTTTATCATTACGATAGGTGTCAAGTGGAAGTGTAGTGATGTATGCAGCTGAGGCATCCTAACAGACCGAGAGATTTGAACCTTGTTCCTACACGACCTGATCAATTCGATTAGGCACTCGCCATCTATTTCCATTGTTCAACTGTTTGACAACATGAAAAACCAAAAGCTCTGCCCTCCCTCTCTATCTATCCAAGAGATGGAAGGACGGAGCTTTTGGTGTCCCTTCCAGTCAAGAATTGGGGCCTCACAATCACTAGCCAATATGCTTTTCTCTCATGCCTTTCTTCGTTCATGGTTCGATATTCTGGTGTCTTAGGCGTAGAGGAACCACACCAATCCATCCCGAACTTGGTGGTTAAACTCTATTGTGGTGACGATACTATAGGTGAGGTCCTGCGAAAAAATAGCTCGACGCCAGAATGATAAAAAGCTTAACACCTCTTATTTGACTTTTTAAATATGAAAAAGATCAAAATCAAAAATGCAAAGGTCGTCTTATTTAAAATCCCAATTATGACATCTCTTCTCTCCCACTTCACACCTGGGAACGCACTGTTCTTATAGAAAGAAACACGCTTTCCCATCTACAGAGTCAAAGACTCATGTCAAAGAGACAAGACCGCCTTCACAGACAGCCTATTCTGAAATCGATGATTCTTGGCTACTTGATTAGGCATTTCCATCTCTCAAACTAGAAAGCGCTTTAGCTTAGGACCTTACTTCTTTTTATACCGCGAGTGACGAACTATAGCTATTCGCGGTCACCGCTGTCCTACTTGAATTATTAAACCTCACCCAAGGACCCCAGAAAGCATTTTCACTCGAGCGGAAATAGCTGACCAAGAGACAAGACTCACCAGACTCCATTGCTCCTAAGGTTTCGTCAGAGCCTTACTAATGGCATACTTCTTCAGTCGAATGCTCCTCTGGGCAAAAGAAAGATGACATAGACTATGTCGTTTATGCAAAAGAGCTATCACATCTTATGAAAGAGCAGCTTGGAAATGGCTAATTAGTTTAAGGTACTGGCCAACTGAGAGGGAGAGAGCCCTTTTTCAGTGTTGTCGGAATAGGACCTGTTGGTGGTTTAAAGAGCAAACCATTAGGAGCCGGTGGCTTATATATATATATATATATATATATATATATATATATATATATATATATATAAATATATATATATATATATATATATATATATATAACAAACAGTAAAATGGAAAAAAATATATATATAAGTGAGGACTGGTTAAAAGAACCTGTGACAATGACATTGAGATGGCTGGCATCAACCCCTTGGGTGACATCTTCTATAGTGGAAGAAAAGCCAAAATTAGATGTCCCTCCTGCTCTCCATTGACAAAGACATTGAGAATACATGTTGCAATAGATATTGTAGGTTAAAGGAACTAGTGTTGCAATAAAAATTAACACAAGGAAAGGAACTAGTGTTGCAATAATTTATATTTTCCATCAGACAGCTCACAATAGCCAACAAGGCCAGGAATCTCACTCCATAATTTGTTCTATTTAACAAATTAAAATAAGAATGATAGATTTGGTATGTAAAAGTCTTGAAGTCTGACATAGAGGATTGTTATTTTATAATAATACCCAGCTCCAGCAGAAGAAAAATTAGCTCCTACCAGAAGGTTCTTCTCACCGGCTCTGGTACATAGTCTCAACTGCAATTACCAACTTAAATAATAATATATTAAAAAATAGAACTAGAATAATTTCAAATTTTTGAGTTAGGAATACCAAGTCGAAAGAGAAGGCGGTGGCGGAGATCAGATTGAGCACGGTGTTGAACACCGCGCCCCCGACGTCCACCGCCCGGCCCGTCCGCCCCCTCACGTGCGAGACCAGCTCCCGGACCTTCTTCCGCACGGTTGCCGCCACCATCGACAGAGTCCTCGAGGAAAGACTTTGATCTAGGATTAGGGTTTGGAGATAACATCGGATGGATTTGGGGATTAGGGTTATATGAGAGAGAAAGGAGGAGGAAGAGAAAGAAGAGGAGGAAGAGGATGAAGAAGGGCTTTCCTTCTCCATCTACTGCGAATGAGAGAAGGAAGAGAGGAAGGAAGAGCAGAGAGAGAGAGGGGAAGGGAGAGCAGAGAGTTATTGAGTAGGAAGAGTTTACGAGAGATCGGGAAAAAGTTGTTGTGCTCTCCAATAAAAAAAAGAATCATAACCGTCAATAGATGTAAAAATTTAAAATAATTACAATAATGGCAGTAAAAAAAATAGCGGTAATTTTTTCGTACATACATTACTTGACGGTTATCAACAAAACGTCAATATAAAAGATGCTCTTTCTTGACGGATCCCTCGAAACCGTCAACATACATGCTATAAATGAGCTAAAGTAACAAAAAAGGTCATCTCTTGACGTAAGCCTAAAACCGTCAAGATAAACCCTATTGTTGACGGTTTTCGACGACCATCAACTTATAAACCGTCAAGAATCGTCATTTTTCTTGTAGTGTATTTATCTATTGGCCGTTAGTTTCGGATGAGCTATAGTTGTGAAGGTACCCCCTGTCTGTTAGCCCAAGAGTCGAACATTGTCCTTGATGTTGCGTTGTCATGTATTTTGTTTAGAAGTACAGTATCCTATTTTTGTTATTTTCTTTATGCATGTTATGATGTTAGATGGGCATGTTTTATGTATCTTGCTAGTCCCCTGAGGGCCTAGTGATCTCTCTAGGTTTAGTCGAGGTTGATCCAGGTGCAGACGAGTAGGTTTATGAGTCAGCACCAGACCACGGTACCACTGCAGCTGATGACGTTATTGATGCTTAGCATAGCTTGGACTTAGTTATTTTATTTCATGTCTTTTATTATATTTCCGTCTACTAGTAGTGGATTTGTCTCCACCGGACGAGACTTGATTTCTTGATACTTGAAACTTCAATTTTTATATTATTTTCTTATTATTTAGTTTCATTGATACTCATTGATCTTAGTTGTATCTTTTTACTTCTGTGGATAAGATATAGATTGCCATGTTACTTTTGGATTTCTGTGACCTGAACATTTGGCCTAGACAGCATTCTACCGCCGATACTGCGGTGTAGGCTGGCTTGCGCACGCACTCACATCCCGAAAAGTGGGTACGGATGGTGACAAAGTGCCTCATGCAATATGAACTCAAGTGTGAAAATTTTAGTAGAATTATCAGAAGTAGAATTTATTTCAAGCATCATTCAATAAGCAAGTAAGCTTTTTCATTTTCACGCTTATAGGATAGAATATCCTTTCTATCTTGCTTATACTTATCTAATACTTTCTTGTGTTCTTCCAATAGATCACTGAAAGTATCAGATAATTTATCATAAGAGAATTCACTCTCTTCATAAAGAAGATTATTTTGTACCTTGTTGAGTAATGCCATTAAGCATAAATTCGTAGCTTGACGAGGTCTCCCTTCTTCTTCGGAATCGTTTGTTTCACTTTTACACCATGTGCTCGTGGTAGCGTACTTGTGAGACAACGATCTTCCTTTGTTTGATCGTTCGTAGCGATTCTCCTATTTAGTAGTATAATAATCTTTCATTATGTGGCCTGATCTTCTATAGTTGTGGCATATAAGCTCTTCTTCAAATAAGGGGTTGTGTTTCACCTCAAATCACAATCTCATCATGCAAGAATTTTCTTCTTTGGAGTTGCTAGCTTCACTTTCATACCTGTTCTCATGAGTAGCTTCAAGCTGTTTCCAGATTTCATGAGATGTAGTACAAATAGAAATACGATTAAATATATTTATGTCTACAGCATAATAGAAAGCATGTATTGCTTTTGCATCAAGGCCAGCTAACTTCTTCTCTTCCTCCATGTAACTATAATAAGGCTTATTAATATAGAGGAAGTGAGAATAGAGGTGATAGTAGGCTTTTTGTAGCCACTAACTACAATGGACCATAGGTCAAAATCTAGAGATTTCAGGTAGAAGCTCATACGTGTTTTTCAGTATGTGTAGTTGGTACCATCAAACAGTTGAGGTCTGTTTGTAGCTTGGCCTTCACTTGTGAATTTCACAGTTGTCATGTGGGATATAGTGATCAATTAAATAACATTAATATTACCTTGCTTTACCCGTATAACCTGCTCTGATACCAATTATAGGAACAATTGGAATCAGAATATAACAATTGATAATGAGGATCTGCTCCAAGGATGTTAAGCCAAAATAATAGAGTCCTTGTTCTGATACCAATTGTGGGAACGAGATGTAAAGCGCTATGCTCTAGAAGGGGGTGAATTGAGTAGGCAGCGAAACTTTAGCTATTAAAAATTTGTTTGTAGCAAGATCACAGAATATATCACAAATATATAAATATAAAAGAGAGAGCAGAGAGCAAACGCAAACACAAGGATGTATACTAGTTTCCCTCTTGTGAGGACTATTCCAGTAGGAAGAACTCCAGCTTCCAGTTGAAATCCACTATGAAAAAATATCGCAAGTTTTTATGCGAAGTTCTTACAACTTCTACAAAAGCGAGCTTTGATCCGAGGCACTCAACCAACTTCAATCGTGAAGTGTCTTACTTCTTGTCAAGCCTCTGATTACAATTACTCTGAAACTTCTAGACCGTACCGCACTAACAAATCGACTAAAGGATTGTAACTAGCTTGGGATTTAAAACTAAAAAGCTTAGAAGGCTTTGGAAGACCATAGTAGGCTTAAAAAAAGAGAAGAGAGAATGAATTGGTGTATTAAAATGGTAGAAATTCTTCTCTATTTAACTATAGTTTTTCCAAAGGGAGAATTCAGGAAGAATTTGGGCTGCTTTCTTTGAGAGAATCTCGGCAGATAGCCGTTGCATCCGTAACTACGGGGAGACTGGGTTCAAAAATCCAACGTTCCACTAGCCGAACTCGGGCCAAATTTGGGATGTACTCAGTCCGAATTTTGTTGGTCCAAAATTGGTTGGTTATGGTTTTGCAAATTTAGGATAGGCTTTTAAGAAGTCGAGCAGTTATGAGCTTTTGTAAATGGGCTTATTTTCAAAAACAAAAGGATATTTTGAAATTATTTTAAGGTAGCCTATTTTCCACTACGACTCGGTGTACATTGTATTCCTAGACTCAATAAAATTTGAAAAATACATTAATATTGAAAATAAAGACTTAATGGCAAAATGGCTCTAAGTCTTAAACGGTAGCAGTAGTAGTTCTCAGCAGTCGTCCAAGTAGACCTTAGATATGGACAAGGTTAGATTAATTATTAAAATTAGATTTGACCACGACCAATGGACCAACAGTAGGGCGGCCAAGGCTGTATGCTTAGGTTTTGGGTGCTATCGGGGGTTGAAGTGATGGTTGTGGTGGCTTGGGAAGGCCGTAGGGTCGTAGGGTCGTAGGGTCGTAGGGTCGTAAAGGGATGTGTTGTGGACATCATGGAGGTGCTAAAGTGTCACAAAGGCTTGGAAAGGTGGCGGACAGTAAGGCTTCTGAAAGCAGCATCGGCTAAGGAAGGGGTTGGTCGTATGACGAGCAGTAGGTCGAGATTCTAGTTCGAAGGGAGAATGTCTTGAGAGGCCAGACAAATCCTTTAGTCCATGTCGCATGGAGGCCCAGACGAGTCATCTTGGGAACGCGAGGATGCGATACACGAGCGTTTTCCCCATCTCTTTATGAGTCTAAGTACGATTGTTATTGTTTATTTAATTACGATTATTTGATGCTATATTATTGTGTGTCTAATTTCAAGGACAAAATTTTCTAAAGTGTGTAGGTTGTAAACCCCCTAACTCAAATTATTTATAAAATGTTTTTTTGACAATAGTATTATTCAAACTAGCTAGACAATATAGTGTAACTGGTGTAGCTAGTATATCCATAAACCTATTTTATATTTAAATTTATATACACATATATAAATATATGTATAGGCATATAGCTTGGCCCATGTTAACTTGTTTATAGAAGTTTTATTTAGGTTTCTCTCTTTCATTCCTCCTAGTACGACTACTAAAACCACTCTTTAACTCTCTCCCTCTCCCATTTAACTAGACTATCAACCTCTCCCATTCATTCCACCCATTAAAACCACTCCTTAACTCTCTCCCTCTCTTATTTAACCAGAATATCAACCTCTCCCTTTCATTCCTTCCATTAAGACCATTAAAACCACTCCTTAACTCTCTCCCTCTTTTATTTAACCAGCATATCAACTTCTTTCCTCCCTCATTCATCACTCATCCCTTCCAAAATTGTAAGCACCCTAATTTTTGGAATTTTTTAATTTATTTTATATGATTTTTTATATTAAACCATATTTTATTTTTAATTATGGCTATATGGCATTTTGTCGTAGCTTTGATTATTGAATCACAATATTGACCGATTCCTCGAAACAAGTTCCATATTCGTGTTTTAGATGAGTACACCTTCATTTGGTATATCATGTCCCACTCATACATGTTTCCTTGTACTACATTTTTCTTGCACAACTTTCGGGTCAAAATGACCATTTTACCCTTCGTCGTAATTTCGATGTATTTTTCCAATTCCGATTTAAGGCCCAAACGCGATCCAAAATTTTTGACCCAATATATGGTTTTGATCTATTTTAAGCCTATTATGTACATGCAAATAGCGTGCCACTCAATTGAGTTCCCATGTGCTATTTATTTTCAAATGGCACATAAGTCGAAACTATAGACATATTAGACTCAAATCGATCACAAAAATTCCATCGACCCAAAACTAGTCCAAGTAGGGTTCGTAGAGCCTATTCTATGGTGCCCTAACCTCTTACACCAATTTTAGAATGACTTTTGTGGATTAATATCCAGCCACATTAATTAAATCTTATTTAAATCAAATCTTATAATCACTTTCCTAATTTTTACCCAATCAAATCTCTTTGAGATACACCTTTGATTTAAACCATCAAAACTCAACCAAATCCCACCAACCCAAAACTAAACCCTCTCGTATCTTTTCTCCCTTATGTATCATGCGTCCCTTACCTTTTTCATGCATATTTTATATATATTAAATATTAAAACCCAACGAACAAGTTCCTTTCCTATATTTTTGCACATATTTTTCCACCTACTAGAAACTCATCATCCCGACCTCTTACAACCCACCTACCACCTTCATCTCGACCTTAGGAAACCCCTAACACCCCGACACCTACCTGATGAGCCTCAGTCCCTAATTTGATCGATACGAGGCACAGAAGGCACCCGAAGTCGACCAAACTTGTGCTTAATTCGTCACAACAGGTACGCTATTTTGCATCTAGGGTTTTGTATACTTTGTGATCTCATATTTTCATGAAACCAAAACTAATGGAAATATTTTTGTGTCTCTTTTCATGATCAATTGGCCATCCACACAGTTCCAAACGGTTTGTCCGTGGCGTCAATTCTATGATAATGTGTCTGAAATAGACTAGATCTGTTGTGAGTGGATATTTGCCAATTTTTGGTCAGCTTCGATCTTTCTAATAATTTTTATAAAAAACTAGACATCAAGATATTTCCAACGTATATCTTTCTGCTGAATTTTGAGTTTGTTTAGTATTTATTAAAATTCTTGACATTTGTCATTACACCGTAACTCCGAAAATTATGTGTTCTTTGTATCCAAAAGCCTTGATACTTCATATACCTTTACTAAAATACTTGTTGTACAAGTTTTGTAAAAACATTATTTAATTAATTTTTATAATTTTTCAAGAATTTAATATTTTTAATTATTTATTATTCCGGGACTCAATTAGTAGGCCAAATGTGGTATTAATGATGTAGTTTCAACGTGAGGCTATTGTGATTGAGTTTCCACCAACAAAATAATATTGTTAGTAACATAAAATATTTATAAGTATTTTCGAAAAATTAAATTATTAGTTTATATTAGTTGTAAATTATTTTTATAAGGAAGTTGGTACTATATATGTTGTATGGTGTTGTACCAACATCATGATGAGTATTGGGTATCGATATTAATCTAGTCCATATATAGTAAGTTATTAGTGTATTATTAATAGTAGAATATTTATTATAGGCGTACGTGATAGAAGTAGTGAGGACTTTGGAGTTGGACAGACATACAAGCAGTTAGAGGTTACAGGCAAGTATACCTTGCCAACTTTGTACAGTTTATTTACATGCATGCTTCCTATTATTCTTCTTGTTCATGTCTTATTTTATATTATGTACCTACAGCCTTGCCATAATTTATTTCTCTATCTTATACTTTTTATCACTTGCCTTTATCATGAGTTATTTTTATATATTTCCACACGTGATTTCGAAAGTGTTATGACTTGACTTGAACATGTGTTCCATGTTACTTTGACTTGACCCTCGACTGATACTAGGATTGGTTACTTGACCACTCTCGACTTGGAAACCCACACAGGGCTGCGATAGAGACTACTATAGTTAGGGAGCACCATGCATGACTACTAGCTATAAGACCGGGAGCACCACGCAGGACTACGGTCATTCGATTTATTTGTAGCCATGCCTAGTATTATTTCTTCTATGATATGTCATCAACTATAGAGTTCTTCCATGTGTTCTTTATTTTGGTTCTAGTAGTTGCTTCTTATTTATTTTTCTTACATGTTATTTAATGTTATAGTAGGCATGTTTATATGTATTTTGCTAGTCCCCTGAGGACCTAGTGATCTCTTCAGATATTAGATGAAATTATCAAGCTATAATACATTGATGGATGATAGTTGCTTCACCAAGACTTCAGTTATATTTAGTTGATGCTATTATCATTCTCTTCCTTATTTGTATTTCGACCTATATTTGACTCATGCTGTTATTATAGCCTAGTCTTTTACAAGCTTCATCTTTCTTCTAACTTATTCATGATAAATGTGTGGTGGCCCATGCAGGTCATGATAAATATGGGGTGTTCAAGGGAGCGGTGTTCCTGCCTTAAAAATCTATCTAACTGCCACAAAAGTAAAATCGTTAGTCAGTATGAAGATTCAAACAGGATGCAGATCAAAGGAGTAATTGAAATCAAATGTGGAATTCAATAACGGTTTTTAAAACATGTGGAGATGGTCCTTAATTCTAATCTTATTTGCAGGCCCGCAGTAGTACATCTAAGTTGAGTACTACCACGAGTTTTGCTGTTTTTGCAAAAACGGACCTGTATGGACCACCATAAAAATGTGTCACAATCCGCACCCAATATTTTGGGCACGAATCGTGGGTACGTCCATCCTACGCCGCATTATCGACGGTAGAACGCTGTCTAGTCATCTCCATATTTTATCAAATACAACCATGCAGTTTATAGATTTCCATAACACAACTAAAATCCATAGACCAGTCCACAGCAGTAAGATATACACAAATAACTTCAGCGAGGGTGAAGATAATAACTGATCTGAATAATCTACAAGATAGAGACCAAAATATGATAGATAAAATAATCTCAAGAGAACAGAATGTGCTAAGATGGATGTCCACTACCCAACTCTCATAATCCACTAAATAAAGATGGAGTACAATAAATAAAAGAATTTCTGGAGCAACTCGTACTCTATAGAATAAAATCAAGCTAAATGTCTCCTGCGGAGGGTAGCCCCGCATCCAAGTCCTCCTGTATGCTCATATCAGGGTCCTCAGTCTGCTCATAATAAGTGGTACAGAACTCCTCTAACTCATCACCTAAAATATTGGTTTTCCAGTCAGGAATGGAACAAGTACACATATGACAGCTATCCGAGACACAATAGAATCACTAAACATGTATATAACATATAAGAATGAACTAGAAAGTAACTAGTATCATGGTGTGAAGAATATGTAACTCGAGAAATAGCTACCAAGAAGCAATATGTAACTAAGGTAACATGGCAGGTATGAAGAAAAAAGTGAAATAAAGTGGGATGTTAACTATTTATGTGCATTGAAATATCAGTTTCGATGTATGAACGGCTAAGGAGTAAATTCGGCACCCTGCACGTGTTGTATGCAGCTAATATTATTCAAGAATAGACATATAGGATGGAATGGGTTGTTCACACGTCTACTAAGATATTTCCCTGCCCAGCTAATACTCATGGAATCAATCACAAATGGGGTAAACATAAAAGATAATCAAGATGTACAATAAAATCCATGATACTAATCCTCGTGTGACGATCTTGTCAACAAGCAACAAGACATATGAATAACAGGTAGAGGAAACTATCAGAAACGGTAACGATCAGTATATGCACTTGCCTGTGGTCCTGAGCTGCGGGTATGAGTCGTGCATAGAGTCAGAGTCCCAGTAACCTATTTTATACCATATACTTATTGTCAACATAAATCAAAGTAATACTAATCTATATATTCATTTGTTAGTTATCTAGTTTGAATCTTATGTAGAGTTTATATATTTGGCTAGTCATGGTCTTATTAGGGTTCTGTGTTGGGACTGCCTTTGTGTTCACTTAAGTTCTTTAATTAAACCACTGGCTACAATACCCTTCCCTTGGTTGTACCCATGAGTTGACAACTACTGTAAACTGAACTCAGGTTGCTGCTACTGACCTTTTTCTGTCTGTACTCTATCCAAATGTTGACCTCTACTTACTGTCCTTCCCAACCAACTTGGTGCAAGGAACTTGGGTGAGTTCTCTCTTAAAACTAGAACCTCTGCTTACAATTTAATCCTCCCATTAAACTCTTGACACACACACAACTTACTTGCTGTTCTAGCACTCATTTGGTTATTCAAACTGCCATTTTGGCCCTTTAGTAATTCTGAGGCGGGGTACTATACCCCACCCATAAGTCACATATGTTCTTGTCAATGAGTAGGTAGCTTAGTTCATTAGAGTAAGGACTGCTACTCGTACCCTTTCTCCTGGATACCTGGATATAGGGGCAGGTGCTCACTCAGCTAAATGGATATCCCACACCATAAGTCTACACTTCTCCTCGAGAATTGACGCAAGACTTGACACAGGATGACCTGACTACATAAGCATCAATTTCCTATTCTTGATGTTATAATGAATATCATTATTGACTTGATACAGGTAGGTGGTCTCCCGTGTATCAGTTTGATACTAAGGAGGGTTTACCTATTAATGCAATTCGAATACCAAAACAATCCACATGTTAGTATCCATTTGATACGAAAAAGGGGGCCTCACCAGACAGTGTCCAGTGGATACGAGGAAGACTTTTCGTATCGGAATCACCAGGATACAAGAAGTCTCATAGCAGTATTCACAAGACGGTTCATAAGGCAGCAGTATCTATAGGATACGGTTCAATACTGCCCTGGATATATCCCACTGTACAACCCTACTGGTACACGGATATAGGTATGCTCTGTTACACCCATAGGATGATCCTTAAATCTAGGTATCAACACTTGAACCCTACTGCCCCTAGCCTGTATCCATCAGGAAATAGAGGCCTATACCTAGCTCTAATATTACCTGCCACTTGACTCCTTATATCCTAGGGTCCCTGTCTATTTAGAAAGTTTTGCAACAAGCACATCTATTCCTAGATTATACTAGGACACTCTCCTATGCTACTAACACCCCGTAAAGTTCCTGTAGTAGTTTCTAGGGGATACAAGGGAATGGATATTGGTCACTAATGGATCTGAAACAATATACAAACTGGAACAATAACACTTGCCATGAATTAACTGGTGAATGCATGAACAATGATTAATTATAGAGAACTGAACAAGGGGCACTTAATATTGACTGCTACACTCACTATGCAGGTCATGAACAGTGTCTGATACTCAAGGTAAGGTTTGATACTTGTGATATATATAACATCCCAGCCTACTGAGCATCAAACAAGATAGTACAACATGGGGCTCATCTTCACAGTGGACAATGCAATGTGATGCATGAATGTTAACCAACCAAAACAGTGAAGAACTGGTCATTGCTCAAAAGGCCTACTCGAGTCATCGCTGAGATATGACAAGGATGAATGCATGATGAGATTGATCCTTGTATAAATGGTGAATGTTCAAGAAAAAGTAGGCTAAAAATTAGCTAAGTTATTTGAAACCAAGCAAGGTCTGGTACTTAAATTTCTAAAGGCCAATCAGGACATTACCAAATATCTGATACTCGAGCAGTGAATCATCTGCCTTCACAATCCATATGGGATTTGGTCCTATGATAATAGTGGTAGGATCGACTATCCCCCTCTCGTGTTGCCTACTATCCCAGGTATTGTCTATGGTCATACAGGTGTCCATTCCTATTACTCTAGGCTACACTAGGATACATCCTCATGTCTAGTCAGATAGTTGAGGTACCTGGATGTAAAGGGTAGCAGTAGGAAGAGTGTACATGTATGTGGGATATAGGTGTAGTAAAGGTGAGGATATCCATGTGGGTACATGGGACATTACCCATTAAGGAGACCATCTCGAGTCCTACCCAGATACTCCCATGACACCCCTGCCTACACATGGGTGTACTGTCATTAACTAGTAGGTATTTAGGACACCACATTTAGTGTCAGTTGGAATATAAAGGAAAACTCAAGTAGCAGTCCTCTAATGTATACTAGAAGGTTCACATGTAAAAATCCCTTAGGTATAAGAAGTATTCACTGGGTGAGAATGAACCCATACGCCATTAGTTCTTACAGCTTTCCTTTCAGGTACTCTAAATTTTGGTGTTACCACTGTTGCCCTTTCCTAACCCCTTGAGTTGGATTCGACTAGAACAACCCTGTTCTGGTCTCTTGTTTTCCTTTCATAACCTATAGTTACTTGGCTAACCTAGCACTCTATTTTACCTAGATGGACCTGTAGACAAACTCTTGACCCCATCTTCTCCAGTACCCTCTACTTTTGATGCTCATTGCATCAAGGCTTTGTACCCTAAGTGTAGGATCAGGACACCCAGAGGGCTTCTTCCTAACCCTGTTTGTGGGCTTCATCCTGCTGGTGCATACCCTTCTTGTATAGAGTAATGTACCATCACCATCCTAATGCCAGTGTATAGGCAACTGCTTGCTGGCATGCCCCTTTTTCCCATGGATCCATAGACATTTGCATATGCCTATATATATATAGATTGTTTTGGGTAGATATTAACTCAAGGATGTAACATCGATAGGGACCTATCTGTTCTGAAGGGATTCATCAAATGATTGTGTTCTTTGATGAAGTTGGTACTAAAAAAGGACTGAAATCCCTACTAACCTCAGGTTTGACACCTCCTTCCATTAATTCCTCTCAAGGGTTATAGCAAATACCTTACCTCCATTTAAACACGAGTGAGTTAACAAATTCTAATGAATCAAAAGCCATGATGGGGTGAAAATTACCTGTCGAAGGTTTGATTGCTTCAACTCTTCAAGTACTTGCCTTGGCTAGAGCAGGGGAGAACTCGTGGCAGGAAATTAGGGTTTAGGCGAGGGACTGGTCGATCCTTAATATATACTCCAAGGTTTATATAGGATCAAGGTCGGATTTGGATTGAGTCTCAAGGATTTGAGCATAGCTCAAACATCCTGAGAATTAAATTTGAATAAGGGCATTCGGCTATACTGGTTTCAAATAGTCCAATTTGTATTAAGCCCCCTCTTACTATCGTGTCTTGCAGGGCTTTATTATTACAAATATGTAATTACAAGTTCCTAATATATATCATGTCTATATATCTATGTATATATATAAATAGTGGCAGTAATGGTAATAATATTTTTTTTCTTTTTTTTTAATTTCTTTTAACAAAAGGAAATTTTATTAATGAAGAAAGGAGTGAAAACTCCAAATGGCGCATGGAGCAAAAACTATGCTGCCTATAAAATGTGGGGCCCAACCCCCACCAACTAGCAAAAGAAACAGAAGCTCCTAAAGGGAGCACAAAAGTATCACTTGGGAACTAACCCAAGCAAAGTAAAGCAAAGTAAAGTGGGGCCATGCACACCCACTCAAAGCAAAAAATTACACCACAACACAGTGAGACGTAGGGACTAATCCACACTTCCAAGAGAGCTCAGGAGTGCCAATGTGGGGAGATGATCACCCACCCAACTGTACAAGATAGGCACCGAACTTATAATACAGAGGCGTCTATCATAATAGCGGAGCAAATCGGCGCCGGGAGCTCCGAGGGGTGAGAGAAGATCTTCCCTTCCTTTGCTTCAAAAGATACGAAAGCAAGAGCTTTTGCCACCCCATTAGCTCGGGAGTAGGTCGAACGGAACAATGGGAGAGGGGTGAGATGGGCCCATAATTTCTGGATTTTGTACACAAGAGCCCAAGGAGGAGCCTCAGTAGACAACATGATACTGGCAAGGCGTTACGAAGTCGATTCGACCTCGTTGATCACCCAATTCTTCTTCCTGCAATGAGAAGCCGCCAGTAGAAGAACCTCCATATCTGGGATGATGCTAGCATAGTTGTCAAAGAAGAGAGAAAAAGCCGCAATGAAGGTGTCGTTGCTGTCGCGAATAATCCCACCAGCAGTCGTGCATGGGGGATCGTGACAGCGTCCGGCGATGTTAAGCTTCAGACCGACGACAAGGGACTTCCAAAACACACGAGACCGAGCGGATAAGTCGCTGTGTTGGCCCTCCGAAGATGCCCCAACCAAGACAGCATGTCCGGGCCTGATCGGGGGCGGTCGAGAGACGGCAGCAGCGAGCGAAAGGCCCCTGCTGCTGGACGCGGTGATGGGGGGAGGAGCGCAGCAGTGCACGGCGATAGGAGGAAGCGCGCTGCAGAGCGCGGTCGCACGGGTGGGGGGTCAAGCGGGTTACGGACAAAGGCGCCCCCTGAACAGCAGGCGTTTGGTCCTGAGTGGGGACGATCCCAGCAGCAGTCCGCCTTCTAGGAGCAGCAGCCCCACCGGCCGTGGGGTCGAAAACCACAATCTGGAGTTGTAAAGCTAATGTGATACGGCTGATAATGAAGTCGCAGTTCCTGGTACCTTTGCCGAATAGGATCTCATTTCTTTTCTTCCAGATTTCCCACAGCGCGTTGGCGAAGATGACGTTCCTGCAAATACCCGAAGGAGAAGACAAGGAAACATTGTTAAGCCATACCTGAGCTAATTGTTCCATGTTGGACGGGGATAAGGAGAGTTGGAGCTCTGTCCCGAAATGATGCCAGATCTTGGACGTCGTCTTGCTCACGACAAAAAGATGATCAATAGTCTCCGTCGCCGGGTTCTCGCAACATGGACACCTGGAAGCCAACTTGAAACCCATAGATGTAAGCCTCGCGTCGACCGGGAGCGCATTCCGGCTAAGCCACCAAAGAAAAGCCCCTATGCGAGGTTGAATGAATTTATTCCAAAAATAGGGACTCCAAGTGTCTTTCGGATACCGCCTCCTGTAGAAGTCCCAATAGGACTTAGTGGAAAAGTCTCCATTTTGATTAAGATTCCAACAAATTTTGTCTTTATCCTCATTAAGCACAATCTCATCCAGCTTGTTCTTGGCCTCCATTGGGAGGTAGTCACGAATGTTAACAGTAGCACCGGAAGCCGCTCTAACAAGAGGAGAGCACACAACCTGTCTAAGAGAAGGAATGTAATTAAAATCAATAGGTTTGATGAAAATATTACCACACCAATTGGCGCCCCATACGGGAATGTTCCCGCGACCCGCTACCCATTGACAATGAACGTAGACCGTCGGAAGGACCATCATCGTTGAATGCCAAAGGGGTGACGGGTTGTGCGATATCACGTAATTGGGCACCGTAGGATCCCTGTACTTTCGCAACATATAATGAGCCCAAAGCGACTCCCCTTAATAAGCGACCAACATCGCTTCGCGTGAAGCGCTATCATAACTTGATCGAGGGATCGATCTCCAAGCCCCCCTCGTCTATAGATCTGCAAACCTGGTTCTAAGAAATCCACCGCTTCCGGTGCCTCTCTACAGAGTTCCAGAGGAAGGCCGCCATGATTTTCTCAAAATTCTTAAGGAGTTGATTAGGAGGTTTAATGACCGAAAGAGCATGGATCGGAAGAGCGTTGAGAACACTCTTAAGTAAAGTAATCTTACCCCTAAACGAAAGCAAACGGCCTCTCCATCCAGAGATACGCTTGTCAATTTTAGCCGCTAGGTCCAAAAAGTACTCCGGTTTAGCTCTTCCCTTATAGAGAGGGACCCCTAAGTACTGAATTGGGAGGAAGGTGAGCTTCAAATTAGATCTATTAGCAATAATCTCTGCATGGCTGGACATGTGAGGTTTGTTAGAAACAATTAAAGATGATTTGGATAGGTTGATTACCTGACCGGACGTATCGGAGTAGTCCCGCAGTGTTGAGAGAAGACACTCCAAATTATTAGCACCCCCGTTGATGAAGATGAGGCTATCATCCGCATAGAATAGATAAGAAATGGGGAGGCTGTCAATTCGACCCGTGAAGTGCTTCAGGTGACCATGGAGGCTCACCTCATAAATCTTCCGGCTAAGCGCGTCGTGGGCAATAATAAAGAGAGCGAGAGAGATAGGATCCCCCTGGCGCAACCCTCTGAAAGATCGGAAATAACCCCCGGTTTTTTGATTAATAGAGATGGAATACCAGCAATTCGAAATGACCCGGTAGATGAGATCGGTCCATGTGTGACTGAAGCCAAGCTTCCGCAACACCCGAATAAGAAAGGACCAATTGACTCTGTCGTAGGCTTTGGACATGTCAAGTTTAATAGCCACGTTACCCCCATTGATCTTGTTGTCGATAATCTGAATGATCTCCTGTGCCAAGCTAATATTCTCGTGAATGCTCCTCCCTTTAACGAAGCCCGACTGTTCCCTCGATATGATAAGAGGGAGAACCAAGGAGAGACGCTCCGCCAATATTTTGGAGATAATTTTGTGCGCAAAATTACTCAGGCTAATCGGCCTAAATCCTGGCAACTCAAAGGCTTATCATTTTTAGGAATAAGAATTAAATTAGCCGAACTTATACCTTTCGGGAGATGGATGCCAAAGAAAAAATTCGTAACTGCCGCCCTGACTTTGCTCTTGATGATGTCCCAGCAGCTGGTATAGAAGAAGCCCGTGAACCCGTCAGGACCAAGCGCGCTCTGAGGGTTGAGAGACTTGACCGCCAGTTCCACCTCCGCCTCCGATGGGGTGGCACACAACTCCGTGTTATGGGCTTCCGTAATGAGACTAGGAATGCACTCGATGAAGGGGTCCGTGGGAGCAGTGGGGGCATGCCCAAAGAAATCTGAGAAGTGCTGGATGGCCCAGTCGAGGATAATATGGTCCACAATGGCCGTCCCATCCTATTCATACATACAAATTTGTTGCTTACCGCCCTTTTTTTGATCATCGCATAGAAGAAGGAGGAATTTCGATCCCCGTCCGTGATCCAACACATCCTAGCTTGGTCCGCGAGAAGTTGTTCCTCCATAGCCAACACAGATTTGAGCCGTTGTCTCGCGGAATGAAGAGCAGTTCCCATCAAATCACACCAGCGGCTTGAAGGGACTCCTCGATATCGTCGACTTCTTGTTGCAATTCCCTCTTTTGTTTTGCAAGTCGCCGAACACATTCCAATTCCACTCCCTGAGAGTGTTTCTAAGTTTTCAATTTGTTGTGAAGAACGATTAAGGGCGGGCCATCGCAAGTCGAGTTCCAGCACGTTGGACGACCTCTTTGAAGGATGGGTGGCTGGTCCACATTCGTTGGAAGCGGAAGGAGCCGTGGATTGTTCGAATCTGAGGAAAATAAGAATAGGAGAATGGTCAGAATAAAGACGAGAGAGATGCGTTACCGTAACAGGACGTTGTCGAGGAGGAATTTCGTATCATAGAGAACCCGGTCGAGCCTCTCCCAGGTGTTCGGGTGATTGATGAGGCCGTTGCACCACGTATAAATAGACCCCGAAAACCTGCGTCCATCAGCCCATTCTCGGATATAAAGGAAGTAAAATCAGCAGTCGCAACCCTGTCGATAGGTCTCGGGCCCGACTTCTCTCCCGCCGAAGCAACTACATTGAAATCTCCGACAAGAATCCACGGCGTCTGACATATGCCAGAGAAAGCGGACAGGGCTTGCCAAAGTTCCTATGTGTTCTCATAACACAGCTCGCGTATACCGCAGTAAAAGCCAACTCATGCCTAGAAGACTGATAGGAGATGTTGCAGGACACATATTGCGAACGAATGTCGGAAATAGTAAGGCTGATGTTGTCATTCCACAATATCCAAATGTACTTATTCTCTCACCTGTATGGAAGAAATTTTCATGTGAATTTATTAGCCAGGACGGGGAGATTCTCCCCGTTAATTTTTGGTTCAAGAATAACTAAAAGATCAGGAGAGTATTTACAAATAAGAGAGTTTAGATACTTCCTAGTTGGTTTGTTTCGGACCCCTCTCACGTTCCAGACGAGGGCCTTAAATATTAAGAGAAGCTTGAGCTTGGTTTTTGGCCTCTGTTGAGCGCCTAGTCTGTCGAGAAGTATGTGGCAAAATAGAAGACTCGAAAGTCCTCCTGACACTCAGAGTAGCCTTGACAGGCTGCTCTTGTTTTTTCTTTGAATTGGCACCCTCCTTTTGGATCCTCTTAGGCTGTCCCACATCTCCTTCCTATTCTGTTCCCGCATTTGTAGCCTTAACGCACTGCCTTTCCTTGCCCAAGTGGTCCGGGCTGTCATAGACCCCTGTTATCGCATCATGAAGAGTATTCAGCGCTTCCATTTGGCGCTCCTCACTGGACTTCTTCTCATTCCCCTCTGGCCTGTCATTGGATCTTGCCTTCCGAAGAGAGTCTTTTCTTGACAGCTTCTCATTCCCCCCGGTCTTCTCAGTCGGCCTCGTCTTGTTCCTCCTAGCTCTGGCCGCCTCCGATTCCGCGTAATCTTTTTGTTGCTTTAGCTTTAAAAGATTTGATAAGTTCAATTTCCTTGCCGGCGGCTCGCCCGGCTCCGGCGATTGTGAACCCAGCATCTGGTCCGAACCATTCTCACAGTTTCGTTGATACTTCTGGAGTCCTGCACTTGCACAAACGACGAGTCACTCATCAAGATGTTCTCAGGCTTGTCCTTCAGAGAGGTATCCGACCAGAGGTCGGGGTCCCCACTCGACGTCTCATGTTCCTGCTCATCAACGTATGTTGGGTCCAGCCTATGCTTCGTCCGACGAGTCCATTTGGACCGAGCTGTTAAGGGGCCCTCTGCTGCTCCCGCTGAATCCTGAGCCGAAGAGGCTCCCCCGTCCCGAAAGTGTCCGGGAAGTGAGCCAACTCCGTACTATTTTGGTTTTCCAAACAGAGACCCGCTGCTTGAGAGGGCAGTTTAGTCTCCACAGAATCCGAGCCTCTTCTCTGGAAATTTCAGCATCCGATTCCTGTGCTAAGAGAGCTTAAAACTGATTAGAAACCTTAATAGGTGCCATACCTGAGTTAAGCATCCTCTAAGCCTGACTAGTCCCCTTGCTCGACTCCCCTGGAGTTTGAAAGTGAGTGTGTGGTTCGGTCTTCCCAAAATAGATTCGGTAGTTGCTTTCCGGGGGTGTCGATAGTCCTTCTGCTAATCTGTTGATCACCAGTCGTCTCCCGGTTGCTCGTGGCTTCCTTCGTAGCTCCGGATTAGCTTTGAAGCAGTGTTTAATGTTGTGTCCCCGAAGAAGGCATGTTTACAATATAAAACATTGTTAACATAAACCACCGGTTGAATATGGACCTTATTTCCAATCGTAACATTTATACTATGTGGGAGATCTTTAGAAATATCCAGTTCCATCAAATTTTAACATAATTAGCCTTGGTGAAGTTTTTCGTTTCTTCGGACAAGGTAAGGAATTTACCAAAGGAATTGGCTATCCTTTTGATTGTCGAAGGAACAAAAAACTCGAGTGGGGGGTTAGGGAATGACACCCACACCGACGCTATCGATGATTCCTCCTTAATATTAAAGTCTGGCCCCCATTTCAGAATTTTGACGGGGTAAGATTCGATTTGGATAATGTTTTTGGTCCACACCCTCTTATGATCCTCGTCACTCGATAAATGGAGAACTATGTGTCTCGCGTCCATCGGCACAACGGTATATTTGTCGGAAAGGCCCCATCTAGCAACACATTCCTGAACCCGAGAAAGTTTCGGGCATCCCGATGTGAATTTGAATATTAATGTAAATTGGAAAGGCGTCGCAAGTGACACCCCTTCCTGAGACGTGAATTGGATGTTGATGTCCTGGCCATCCTTCCAGGATGACTCAGGAGAGTTATCCAAGTGAACATCATGCACTATGTCAGAAGTGTCTCTAGTTCGATCGGGTCGCACCATATCCGCAAAGGAGATATTGGTCCGGCTAAATTCAGCCACTGGTTGCGCTTGTGTCAAGACAATAGAGTCCTTTGTCAACGTGTTTGGGTCTACTATGAGTGTTTGCTTAAAATTAGTGGGGTCCCCGTGTGCATGCATGTACGTTGGAGAAAATATATTAGGAGAAGTGTTAGAGTTACCAGCGATGCTCTTGTCCACAGTATTGACAGATAGCAGAAGCGGAAAGTCCACGTCTGAATCACGTGCCTGAGAGAGCAGCCCAAGTCTTGGATCGAACCAGCAGGTGGTTCCAAGCACTGAGAGGGGCTTGACCAGAACTCAGCGTATGGTTTCGTTAGAACCAAAGGAAGAGCCTCCGTTAAGTTGGAGGGGCCCACCTCACATGGCCACCCCTTGATCCGCCAGAGGGAGAGCCAGTAACGGTCGGTAAATTAGCCCGCGTCCAAGACACGTTTCCCCAGGATGGGGCTCGTGCCCGAATTGACCGCCAGAGCAGCAAAGCCAGACGCCGGATAGGTCTCCGGCCATGATCGGCAACGCCGACTACATGCCTGCGATGAAGGGATTGCCTGCGCCAAGGCTGCCAGAGGCGGTTGAACTAGTGCCGAGGATGAGTGCCCCGCCGGAGGCGGAGACGCCAGTCGGCCTGCTGCGGAACTGTGGACTGAGGAGGAGGTGGGACTAGACCGACAAGGGAGAATTGATCGGCAGTCCATGACAGGTTAGGTCTACGAAGCAAAGTCTGGAGCTCGGTCCGACCGTCCGGGACGGCGGAGGAGAGGGTCACCCGAGCTAGAAGCCAGACGAGAAACCATCGTCGCCGGAGGCGGGTCAACCCCTCCCGGGGGGGTCCCCGTCCATTGCCGCCGCTCAGGACAATGGCAGAACGGAGCCAGCAGTCACGAGCTCGCCCAGAGCAGGAGACACGCTGCCACGCCGCTGAATCAAGTGGCAACCTCGCCGGAGAAGATCAAGCTCGCCGGAGAAGACGTACTCCTGCAAGAAAACACAAAGCAAACCAAAAACACAAACAAGAGATCACTGGAGATTACCTGGTACTTACCTGAGCCCCCACCGGAGTGACCGTCCGCCTCCCTGGCCGGACGGAGCCTGCGGACAGCAGAGAGCCAATCCTACCTGAAATCCCTCAAAAATCGCCTTCGATTCTTCTCCTTCTCTCCACTTTCGTAATGGTAATAATAAATAATTAATAAAAAAAGAATTTATTTTGGGTCAAGGGTTCACAAATCTATCCTCCTTAAATAAATTTCGTCCTCAAAATTTAAAGGATAAACACAGGAGTAGAAATATACCTCATGCCTCGAAAAGGTAAGGATAGCGTTCCCGCATCTCGTCCTCTTTCTCCCAAGTGGATTCGTCTGGAGAATGGTGCCTCCAAGCAACACGCACCAACGGAATCGTTTGTTGCGTAGCACCTTCCCTGCGATCCAAGATCTCCACGGTGCTCCTTATAGCTAAGGCTCGGACCCACCTTAATCTTCGAGTGGTCTAGCACGTGACTGGGGTCTGCACGTACTGTCTTAACTAGCATACGTGGAATACGTTGTGCACTCCCTCCAATGCGGGTGGTAGTGCCAAGCGGTATGCCACCTCTCCGATCTTCTCGAGGATGTCAAACGGTCCGATGTACCTCGGACTGAGCTTTTTACCTGTCACGATCCGCTACCCAAATTGTTGGGGCCGGGCCGAGTCATGTCAGCCTACGCTTGAGAAAGCGTAGTAAGCTGTTCTAAGGATAAATAAGATAAGACCAAAGTGTGCTAACAAAAGTCCCAAGTAAATAAACAAACTAGACGAGTTTTCCGCAGGTACATCCTCGTAAAGTATAGCCTGATCCTCGTCAGCAACTCCATAATTGGAATCGCATAGCAACTCCTCCTCGGTAAGTATACCTACAACATTATCCTGTCAGGACGGGAGCAAGTACTGATTCTAACAAACTAAATACGAAACATGAAATGAACAGAAGTGTAGGAATCATGGCATATCATAATCTATCATGGCATTATATGTTTTAAAGTTTAAAACTGTAGCATGTACGTGAGGTCAATAGGTAAAATAGGATGTATAGTAGCACATATCAATTTTCTGATGTGTACATACGTACACATAACGGCATCGGTGTATATCTATACACAAACGCGGGACCAGAACATACGACAAAGTTACATATAGAATATAACAATGCTCGGTAAATACATACGAAGAAAGGGGGCATGATCACGTACTATACTAACAGTTTTCCATAACCCCGTTGTTAAACATGTAGAGATATAAGAACTGTCATAAGCATGGTAGGGACTGAAATAATATAACATGTGAAGATTTAACTTGTTACCCAAAGGATCAGCATTTAACATAGTTGGATCACAGTTTGTGTTATAACAGTATGTAAAGTTTGTAGAGGTACTTGCCTTTAGCAAAGCAAGGTAGTGTGATAGAAATGCTATAGATGTGGTGACTCATCATTGTAGAAATAATACATAAACTTAGTTTTCATACTAAGTTAAACACTAAGACACTAGTAGTGCGACACGACTTTCTGACTGGACACCTAGCCAAATGATAACTTTAGCATAGGAGACCAATGTGGGTGACACAATACCCAAACTAACTTTCTAGGGCCTTTACATAGTGTAGAGTGAGGTCCAATACTACAATAACTCAAATCAACACAAAACTTTGTAAGTCGTAACTACTCAATAAATAAATCAGACTGTACACTGTGTTCCAACAATTTTGAGATAGACAAAAAGCTCAATTATACAAAAAAAAGCGATGATCCTTGTTAATTATAGAAATTTATACTAATTTTTTTGGAATTTATAAACCCTCATAGATATTTATAAAAATCAGCAAACATATGTATCCTGAAAATGAGTTCTGTTTTTCTATTTTTATAAAATGCCAAAAGTACATACTAAATGCTGGAAAAATTATATTAAATTAGATAAATTAACATAGTATTAAATAAAAAAATTCCTAAATTTTTACAGCACTTAAAATAATATAAAAAATTCAAAACAACAAGTTACAAATCTAAAAAATAAATAA